>JADBJO010000063.1:49183-89183 GCA_016801955.1 Conus betulinus
GTCTGGATTACTGGACCTGCTTAACTTCAGAATATATTATTTAAGAAAGCACATACTCTTATCATCATCTTTATCTCCAGACAAATGTGTCCAATCGTGGTATGGAAGGAGACAACAGCAAAGTATTGAACTCAACTTGTTCACTGGATACACAAGTAACCTGAAAAACTGCTGTCTAATTCACCCAACAAGCCAGACACTCAGGCGGCACACTGGCGAATGAACGTGTTTCATAAGAAATGAATCTGTGTCGTCTGCTGATGAAAATCAAGACGCACTGTCCCATTGTTCGTTATTTCTGATTGAAATGTTTAGCTTGCCTACAAAAAAAAAACGTTATGTATGTATAAACAGCCCACATATAGCCAGCCATCACTTTCCATTTTATAAGATTACATCATTTTAATGTAACAATTCAAATCAAAAACATGTAGCATCTATTCGTATTCCATTATTTCTCTCATGAGCGCATTCCCACCAGTGTTGTACGCAGTTGTATATGAAAGCTGGTGGTCTCACTCCAGTAACTTCCTGTTCATATCTGGAGACTAGCCACCACATACAGTCTCTCACGGCCTAAACCTTCAATTCAGAACGAATCTGTTTACAGACTATCAAGTAAAACGCCGTCCACCCCACCCCACACACACCCCCCCAATCAACTGCTCAAAAACAAAAAGCAACCCACTGACTGCCTGACTGAAACCAATTTATTGTCAGATTAACTCAAAGTTGTACTGACAAAGCAACAAACACACACACACACACACACACACACACACACACACACACACACATGATAAAAAAAAATACTAGTCAGTCAATGACATAGTTAGCACGAGTGTGTAGTGATATCCATGTCAGCAGAGGACAAAGCGTTAAACACAGGAGGCATCCAACTCGTCACCACAGAACTTGAAGAGCTCCTTGAAGTGACTGCCTGGGTTGAAAGGGAAGTTCACACATATTCTCATCATGGAACTTGAAGAACTTGAGGTGACTGGCTGGGTAGACCAGTGAAGTTGAAACGAAACCTTACCAAGGAACCTTAAGTACAGACAGTGACAGGTTGGGTAGATCAGGGAGGTTCACACAGACCCTCATCAGTCACTACCTCAGAACCACTGCAGACAGTACAGCATCAGTATCCACAAACCGACGCCCGCAGCATGCATCCTTACGTTTACAATTCTTGATGTTTGCTCTACGTCTTGTTTCCTCACAAACATGGGACAGTTTTTTCGCATCTTTGTCTTACTTTGAACAATAACGTTCCACCATTTGGCGGTTCCTAATTTCTTACTATAAACCCGTAGCAAATCTGATTTTTCCACAAGTATTGCGCATTTTTCTATAAATATGATATCATTTACAGAGTTTACACTTTGTCATCCTATTTGATTTTGATATTGGAAAAAAAGCCTTGTATTTATTGGTGATTTTTTCTTTGTTGGAAGCGATGAGAGGTGTTGAGATACACACCTGAAGGGTTTGACATGTACGGTTTTGGGTGTGCATAAGAGAGGGTCAAAAAGAGCGAGATGGAAAGCTTCTAATCAGCTGTGCAAAGGTGAGAGTTAGAATATCAGCTGTTTCATCTGATAATCTGTAAATGTGAGATAGCATTTTAAGTGCCTGCATCACTGTATCATTCTACGGTCAGTGCAGCGTGGAGGAAAACAGAGATAAGGGGTATAGAGTAGGAAAAGGTAGTGGATGACACTCGTGAGGGTGATGGAGTGAAAAGGGTAGATGGACATAGATGAAGCTAGCTGGCTCATTATGCTAGTCCCTTCAATCGATGTAAGATGGTATGATGACCCGTAACTAACATAATCATACAGGATTAGGGATTTTGAGAGGGAGGGAGGGGGGGTGGGTGGGGCGTGTCTACTGGACGTCCTCCCATGGTTAAAAGAAAAGACACATGAAGGGAAAATGAGAGAAAAAAAGAAAAAAATGTAATCAAAAGATATATCAAAAGAAAAAAAAACAGCAAGGAATAGATACATTTTGTGTGTTGTGGACAACCGTGTCTGCTCCAAGCGACCCCATTTTGCCCCCCCCCCCCCCCCCCCCCCCCCCTCCGCCCCTGACTCCTTCCCTCTTTCCCAATGTATCCATCCCTCACCATCCACCCTGCTTCCTGTCCATCCACATTCTTCTGTCCATCCCATTGTTCATCCCTTAACCCACCACTGCTTATCTCCACACCCTCTCCCCTTATTCTCCTCCCCTCCTGTGCAAACACAGGTGACTTGAAGATCCACCCTCAAGGCCTTCTTTGGGTGTAAAGTCCACACTGTATTAGTGTCACGTGTGGTCATTTTCGCTCTATGTTGCCTTTCTTGTTCATCACGTGGTACTATTCAGTCAACTGCCACTGTGGGAATCGGCTGCAGACGACGTTAGCCATTCACACGGCAAGCGTTCGAAAGGATACGAAGACACATTCGGGTGGTTTTTACCTTTTCTGTGTACGCTGCAACTACGACTGCAAAGAACTGATTGCCATGGAGAGCCCTGAAATGGTGAGCAACTTGATTCAGATTTTGTCTATGTTCTTCAAGTTGTATGGGTTGCATTGATTTTTTATGTGCTTTATATATACGCGTATTCATTCAAATGTTTCTTTTTACTTCAGCAAATTACTTTTCTTTGCTTTTTTTGTGTATGTTTTTGCTTTCTATCTTTCATTTTGTGACTCACATGATTCACAACGTCAGTCAGTTGTTTTGGGGTTTCCGTCATATGTTCTTTTATTTGCGTGTTTGTCGGTTTTTTCACATTGTTCATTTATTCCTTCAATGGCCGTTTGATCAACTGACTCCTTCCGTCTTTTAATTCGCCTCTCCTATTACGTTCGCCTCTTTCTTTTTCATGAGGCAGTTTCTATCCTAATTCACTGATCGAATTAAATGACTGGAGACTGAACGGGCGAAAAAAAGGTTTACAAGTTGCTACACGCACAATGTATAAAAGCATCCAGTGCGTGTTTTTTCGAGGCTACCACTTTCCACCAACTGAAGAAAATTTAAAACTGAAGAACTGCGGGAGGAAAAATCGTCGGTGCAAAAAATCAGTGAATCCAAGTAGCGAAATTCGCCTTTTCTATACTCGAGCAGACCATACGAACATCACGAGATCTCGTGAGAAAGAACAGTCGCCATTTCATCATAACATATCGGCAAGATGCTGCGAAAGTTAAAGAGACTGACAGAAGCCGAATGAATTTTCCTGCTCATGGCTGTACCGTAAAGTGGACAACACATCGCCTTTTTTTTTTTTTTCCTATTTTTCTCATGTCGATGGCACCACTTTGAACGCACAGTTTAAAAATTCCCGCTTTTCGTCGGTGGGAACCAAATCTGACTAAAAGATCGGGACACAAAAGTGAACACCGGGTGTTATGGAGTGTAGGCTGCACGTGTGTCAGCTATTTAAAAATATTCCAGCTGACCTACTGACAATTTTGTTTTGGCCATGTTACAGTGACCACATTTTTCTTTTTGTCTTTGAAGTCATTAAAAAAAGTTCCCTAATCATATATATTTGTACTAACACGTTGTTTATATGTTACACGCTATTGTGATCACACACACACACACACACACACACACACACACACACACACACACACACACACACATACACACAACTTTGCCGTCAGTGCAGGTATAGTTGTGCGTATAGTATAGCACTGGGCCTTGTTCTAAAAAAAAAAAAAACAAAACAAAAACCCACATGGAACAACGGATGCGGGAAAAAATCGTCATTGAACGCAACAGTATTAAGTCTCGCTCTATCAAGTAGTGTATTCATATATACGTGTGCACTGAGAGAGAGAGAGAGAGAGAGAGAGAGAGAGAGAGAGAGAGAGAGAGAGAGAGAGAGAGATGATGATGATGATGATGATGATGAAAGTTTCCAGTGAAATTGTCAAATGGGAGGACAACATAAAAACAGTGCTTCATCCTACCCCCACTCTCTCCTTTCCTTTATCTCAAAAACCACTATCCACTCGAAGTAGTCAGCATTTTAACTGGGATTGTAATATGATTTGTTCATGTTTTATTCAATGATTTTTTTTCATCGTTAAGCATAACATTTATACATATTTGTTCACACTGCGTAATTCTATCCATTAATTCTGTAATCAAACAAAATGTGCATGTTGTGCGAGTACTGTTTTCATTGCTGATAACTACAAAGCCATTTTGAGATATCTGACTACATGGATCATTGAATCAAAGCATTACTGATAACATTCAAACACTTCGCTCTCTGTCTGTCTGTCTGTCTCTCTCTCTCTCTCTCTCTCTCTCTCTCTCTCTCTCTCTCTCTCTCTCTCTCTCTCACACACACACACACACACACACACACACACACACACACTCATACTCTGTTAAAAATGATTTTCACGACATGTAAAAAACGTCCATCCAGAAGCCTGGTGCCGATGAAACTTCTGAAGTTAGCTGCACATTCAGTTGCTGAACACTGGTAGTTAGTTACCTAGGGGAACTTCCTCCAACTTCTAAACCATGGACTGTACATTCAACTTTTCAATACTGTTATCTACCAAGAGGAAATACATCTTCCTTAAGCTCTGTATGTTGAGCTTCTTGGGAGACGTGATGACACACACACACACACACACACACACACACACACACACACACACCACACACACACAGAGACAGTTGATGAAATATTTTTTCAAAAAAACAAAGAGACAGAAATAGAGAAGGAGTATCACCCTGAACGTTCACTCTCTTTAATATTAAAATTTTCACTTTTACACGAGTGTTTACTCGCACTATTAGACATGCAATCCAACTGAATATTGTTAAGATGCTCGCGCTTTTCGTGTGCACCTATGCTACCCGTATACACCAAGGAACCATCATTGCATCACCTGCTGGCCACATGCCACAGTCACAACATGCTCCAAACGATAGACAGATAGACAGACAGACGATAGTAGACAGATATGACGAGTGGAAATCAAATTTCAGACACAATAAATCTTTTGAAAATCTGCTTGTGCCAGTCTATATGCGCAACAAAAAACTACTCACGGGCGTTGATGTATGGGATCTTTGGTGTTTTACCTACATGTGTGTTCTTTCTCACGTCATCCCCCCCCCCCCCATGGATTTTACACAGAAAAAGTTATAATTTCATCTACCTCCCACCCTACCCCCCCCCCCCCCCCCCCATCCCTTCTTCCTCCATATGAAAGTCCTCTATAACGTGTTTTTTTTTTCTTTCCTTTCTCTCTTTTCTTTTTTGTCTGCCGTGTGTATGTCTGTCTGTCTCTTTGTACACTGGATGCAAATGGCCCCACGATTTATAGTAAAGACACTTTTTCCGGATTGAAAGTTGACTTGAGTAGTACGGTTGAAAAAACTTGTTCAAAAAGCTGAATGTTGACAAGCTACCTTGGCGCGGAATGGCGAACTGGAAGGACGCGGGTTCGATCCTCATCAGACGTATATATTTGTTTTCAGGATTTTTTTTTTAATGGGTCCGCTTCTACCCAGAATTGTGTGTGCTAGGGCTTGAAACGGGAAGACTGGATATCATCACAGTTCACTTTCATCCACTTCTAAGTATCCGTCTCCGAGAGGTGTTGCTCAAATTATCTGATTGTTTTTGCTTGAAATGTTGTTTCCGTAGAGGAAAATGCAATGAATGCATACATAGCCACATACCGCTTGCAAGCACTTTTGATTGTATAGCATTACAACATTCTACTGTAACAAGTCAAAGCGAAAGAAGTAGCATCTAGATGTGTTCCATCACCATTGTCATGAGCACGTTTCCCAGCTGTATTGTAGGCAGTTTGTGGAGGAAAGCTGGTGGTCTCACTCCTCCAGTCATTTTATTTTGGTGTCTATAGTCTAGCCCCTGAGATAGAATCTTTCGTGGCATGAACGTTCAATTCAAAACGAAGTATGTGTCAGTCGATTTAAAGAGTTGGTGCTTTGAGTGTGATGTCATTTCTATGGCAACAAAGGACAAAGTGTTTAACACTGAGGGACCATCTATGCTCCTCGTCATACAACTTGAAGAGCTCCTTAAAGTGACCGTCAGGGTCGATCAGGGAAGTTCACATTGAGCATCCCTATAGCACCTGAAGAACTGAAAGTGACTGTCTTGGCATATCAGAGAAGTTCATACTGACCATACCATAGAACTTGAAAACTCTATGTGACTGGCTGGAGAAATCGGGGAGGTTCATAGTCTCTCACCACCAAGAACTTGGAAGAGCTCTCCTTGAAGTGACTGGGTGGGTAGATCAGGGAGGTTCTCACAGACCTTCACCATAAAACCTGAAGATTTCTAAGTGACTGGCTGGGCAGATCAGAGGTTCTCACAGACCCCTACGTGTCCCTTCCTCGGAACCATTGCAGACAACACGTCAGCAACACTATGAAAAACCGACGCCAGCACCACCATGCATCCTAACACATGATTCTTGATTGTTGCTGTACGTGTTGTGTACTCACAAATAGGCAGCAGCTTTTGCGCGTCTTTGTTCCACTCAGAACAATAACACTGCACCAACCTTTGGGTGTTTATGATTTGCTGCTGTAAACTCAAAAGCTCATCCGAATTTTCCATTAGCCTTGCGCATGTTTGTATATACTTACCATATCATTTACAGATTTCATGTTTCATTCATTAACCTATTTGGCTCTGCCACTTAATAGATAAAAGCTTTGTCTTTTTAGGATCTGGGTTGGTGGGGGGGGGGGGGGGGGGGGTGAGGCGGTGATAGAGACAGGTGGTGAGTGAGGAGTAACATTTTTGCTGTACACTGGAGGATGGAAAGTGTGTGTGGGTAGGATGGGAAGCTTCTAGTTTGCTGTGCAAAGGTTATAATTACAGTAACAGCTGTTTTACCTGATGTGCTGTAAATGTTTGATAGCATTTTAAGTGCCTGCACTGTGTAGTCAGCACAGCGTGGAGGAAACTGATAGATAACAGTGCAGGTGGGAAAGGTGAGAAGCAATGGGGGACACTTTGTGTGTGGGCGAAGAGAGTGAGGGGGTAGTTGGATGTATAGACAGGTAGCTGACTCAGTGAGCTGTTCCTTGAAATAAAGTTCTGGATTTGGCCGTTGGGAAACCAGTGATAATTACACCGTGTACGTATTATGGTGGGGAAATGTGTGCACTGGTTATTCTGTCATACTTTCCAACAAAATCGCTCCTAACCTTTCCTTCTTCCCATCTATACGCACCCCTTTATCACTCCCCTGTGTTCACCCCCTATCCAACCACCACCACCCTCCGCCACCTTGTGCAAATACAGATGTCCACCCTCCACAACTTCTTTGGGTGTAAAGTCCACACTGTGTTACGTTATCTCCGAGCCTCTTAGTGTCACGACTGGTCATTTTCGCTCTCACCTTGTTATCTTTCTTAGTCCTCGCGTGGTAATTAAGCCAGGTGCGACTACAAAAACGGTTGCAGAGATCACTCGATATTCACAAGGCAAAAGTACGCAAGACGGAGTTCGTTTTGTGTGTGTGTTGATTTTAAACCAGACAACTGCAATTATAGAAAGCACTTCGCCATGGAGAAACCAGAAATGGTAAGCAAGCTGACTCAAATTGTGTGTAGAGTTTCAAGTTTATTAGATTTCACGATTGTTTGTTGTTATTTCTTTCACATGTCTCAGTATCTTTTTCTTAATTTCAGCAAATTACTTCGTTGCCCTTCGTGTAGGTTTTACTTCTATCCTGTCTGATTTTTTTCTTGAATTCCCAGGAGTAACAGTCAGCCTGTGTAATTCTTCTTTTTCGTGTTTTTCATCGAATAATTGTGTTCTTGTCGCTTTTCACTATCCTTTATTCAGTTTCATTCGATGTTTGATCGATTGCTTTTTCTTTCCGTCTTTTACAAACTGCTTTTCCTGTCCCCTCCCCCCCCCCCCCCCTCTCTCTCTCTCTCTCTCTCTCTCTCTCTTTCACTCTCCATATTGTACCTATATCTTTTACCCTTTTTCTCTCTCATTCTCTCATATCGAGGTCTAGTGAAAAGTCATTTTCGTGAGGCAATTTCCATACTAATTCACTGCATCATCGGCATTTTAGCAGACATTTCCAGCACAGCATTTTGAGCACCTGTTTAAGAAAGCAATGGAATTCTATTGAACGTCCGAAAACATCACGTTCGTACTCAATATCGTACAATTATTGTAGAAAAATAAAAGACTATATTTATCATATTCATAAAACAAAATTGAGAAGCACTGTTCAGCAGAAGATTAATAACGCTGGTATATTCAGAACTATAGTTAGATTTACACATTGAGAATACAATGAACAAGACTATGGAATATTAACCGTTATGGAAAGAATTTTGTGGAAGATGTATTGACATGTTCCAGTCTAAACAGTTCTCTGTGTCTTTTTTCCGAAAAATAAAGCAAACAGTGATACGTTGTTTTTCGTATATATTGATTTCTGTCACAAAAACGACAAGGCAGGAGAAATATGGTTAGTTAGATTCGCCTGTAAACAATTCAAATACAATTTTGTGTCAGTTCTTGAGAAGAATGCTCTGATAATTCCACACTGGTTAGCATTATTCTGAGTGGTTTTCTATTAGAGAAGAGAAGACACTTTCTAAGTGGGGTGGGCAGCGTGGGTTGATTGGGGACGCTATATCTTGACTGCGTATACGTAGGAGGGTGTAGATGGAGAAAAGGGGAGAGTATGGGCGTGCACGCGCACGTGTGTGTGTGTGTGTGTGTGTGTGTGTGTGTGTGTGTGTGTGTGTGTGTGTGTGTGTGTGTGTGTGTGTGTGTGTGTGTGTGTGTGTGTGAGAGAGAGAGAGGGGGGGGGTGTGTAGATGGAGAAAAGGGGAGAGCATGGGCCTGCACCGCACATGTGTGTGTGTGTGTGTGTGGGTACGCGCGCGCGCGCGCGCGCGTGCGTGTGTGTGTGTGTGTGTGTGTGTGTGTGTGTGTGTGTGTGTGTGTGTGTTTGTGTGTGTGAGGAATGGGGGGGGGGGGGGGGGCGCAGTCGGTCTGCTTGGTTTTTATATTGGACAGTTTGCCCTTTATATCAATTAACACTTTATACCTCTGTTCAGCGCGATCTCTTACTTTTTAAAGGTGCATCATCCTATGCGGGAAAAAAAGAACTTCAATAAGTTATGCAATAAACACGGCTGTGCATACACAGTTTAACAGAGAGACAACTGATGGAATTTCATGCTCTCTCTCTCTCTCTCTCTCTCTCTCTCTCTCTTTCTCTCCCCTCCTCCTCCCCCAAACAAATACGCACACGTACACACATTTTGAGAGAGAGAGAGAGAGAGAGAGAGAGAGAGAGAGAGAGAGAGATGAACTTCATAGTGACTTGGGAGGATAATATAAAGGCAACGGCTCATCCTCCGTCCACTCTCCTTTCCCCTTCAGTTCAACTTCCATGATTGCCTTGGAAGTGTAGTGTGTGCTCAGCCAGGCTAGATATAACGCTGAAACTTGAACTGGGATTAGTGTATAATTTTTTGATGTGCTGAAGATTTTCTAAAACTCAGCCAAACTTTTGTATGCTTTTTTCAATTTCATCTATTTATCAACGTGCTAAACTAACGTACATTTCGCACCAATATTTTTGTTTTCATTGTCGAAAAGATCATTCTCAGACGCTTGATTAAACTGCAAAATGAGCCAAAAGGTCACTAACGACATTCAATTTCCTCCCATCCTTTCTCTCTCCTGGATGTTTAAATCATTATTTTCACTTTAACACTAAAGTTTGTTTGTAGTGGGGTGTTGTGCTCAATATTCCACATCCTACGGCTCTGGTCGAAGCACAGCGCTGGCTGAGTTACGTCTGAAGTGATGCCATCTCCTCACCTTCCTCCTCTGCCACCCCACTCCTCCTCTTCGTCCTCCACCACAGTCTCCTCTTCTACCTCCTCTAAATCCGCAAGAACCCGCTCCCACCCTTACCTAAGACCAGAACAGTGACACTGCATCTCTCCTCCAAAATCGATGATTGGGAAGAACGAAGGGAGCTGTGTGTGTGTGTGTGTGCGTGTGCGTGCGTGCGTGCGTGTGTGTGTGTGTGTGTGTGTGTGTGTGTGTGTGTGTGTGTGAGTGCGTGTGGGCGCGCGCGTTTGTGTGTGTCCGTGCGTGTGTATGTGTGTCCCCGCGTGCATGCTTGCATGGGTGCATTTGTACGTGTGTGTGTGCATGCGCGCGTTTTACAATTTTGTTGCTTCCTTTTGTTTTCCATTGCATTTGAACTTTTTATTCACTGGAGAAGTTTTATGCTTGAAATGTTTACCTTTTTTATCTGGAAATAAAGAAAAGAGCCATGAAGGCCACAAGATCGTCTCGATTTGCCAAAGTGTGACTCAGATCACTTTGTCTTTTTGAACGGTTTCGTGGAGAGGCCTTTTCTATTTTCAGGGGAGCTGGCAATCCTACAGGACACACATGCGGTGGTCTCTCCGTGGTGAATTTGTTTCCTCCTGCTAAACCAAGTGTCCAAAGCCAAAACCCATCTTTGATATTCAAGTGTGCTACTGAACCCAGATAAGTATCTGGTGGAGGAATCACCAGGAAGTGATCATGACCTTGACAGATTCTTGGAAGAGTGCTCACCTGCAGGAAAAAAACGTGAATCAGATTACAATGGGGGCAAGTGTAAGATCTGCTTTAGTCCTAACACTTGCATCAGAATTACATTATCCTTTGTACCGTGGATGCCATCATCATCGCCCGCCAACCCTCCCGAAGCACAGGCCGTCAACAGCAGTCCACCACAGCCCTCTGTCCTGACCCTCTGTCTTCAGTTGTTCCCAGGGGTATCCTGTTTGTCTGGTGTCTGCTTCACTGTCCCTATGTCATGTTTCTTCTTGGCTTTCTTTCCACTTGACAAGCAAACACATGATTATTTATATGGTGGTTTCCTGGTGGTATCATATCTTATCCCATATTTTTCTCTCTTTGTTTCCTTCTTGGCTGAGAGAGTGTGCGTGCGCGCGCGCGCGGTGTGTGTGTGTGTGTGTGTGTGTGTGTGTGTGTGTGTGTGTGTGTGTGTGTGTGTGCTGTGTGTGTGTGTGTCACTGTGTGTATGTGTGTCACTGTGTGTACGTGACTCTGTGTGTGTGTGTGTGTGTCACTGTGCGAAAGCGCGCGCGCGCGCGCGTGTGTGTGTGTGTGTGTGTGTGTGTGTGTGTGTTGTTTGTTCTCGGTCACTTCCTACGTTTTGCTATCTTCTGTCCTACTGAAGCAATAACAACAAAACTGGACAGCCTGAAGTAGGCTACCCCACCACGCCCCACCCAGAAAATCCTTCCCTTTCGGAAACGCATGTGCGCGCGCGCGCGCGCGCGCGGGCGTGTGTGTGTGTGTGTGTGTGTGTGTGTGTGTGTGTGTGTGTTTTCGGTCACTTTCTACGTTTTGCTATCTTCTTTCCTGCTGATGCAGTAGTAACAACAGAACTGGACAGTCTGAAGTGGGCTGCCCACGCCCCCACCCCGTCCCCACACCCTTCCCTTCCGTAAATTTCAATAGCAATGGAAACAGCGTTAAAGATCAGAACGAAGGAGATATTTATCGAGAAGGTATCATCGTAGAGAGGAGGGGATATAATGTAGAGAAGGCAAAATGCTGCAGATAAGGCAGAATAGTATAGAGAAGTGGACTTGGCGTAGAGAAGACAACATCGTTTATAAAAGAGGACACACACAACAGAAAAGGGGACAAGAGTACAGAGGAGTTGGCATGGTAAAGAGAATGGGGCAAGGTATAGAGAAGGGACATAGTCAATAAAAGGGAAACATGTTAAAAAGGGATCATCATCGTAGGAGAAGGGGAAACTGTAAAGAGAATGGGACCTAGGTCAAAAGAATTTATATGATACTGAGAACGGGATACAGCTTAGAAAATAGAGCATACTATAGACACATGGGCATGGGATAGTGAAAGACGCATATTACACAGATGGGAATTTGAAATACAGAGAGTAGCATGGTACAGAGAAGCAGACATAACTTAGAGAAGGGGACACGGCACACAGAAGGGTAATGGTATAGAAAAGGGTGTTTGATGTATAGAGAGGGACATGACATAGAAAAGGGTGTTTGATGTACAGAGAGGGACATGACATAGAAAAGGGTGTTTTAATGTAAAGAGAGGGACATGGCACTGAGAAGGGTCATGGTACAGAAAAGGGTGTTTGATGTACAGAGTAGGACATGGCACAGATAAACGCACATAGTATAGAAGGGAACATGGAATACAGATGCGGACAAGGAATAAAAATGGGAATATAGTATAAAGATGTTGTTTACAGTAAAATGAGAGAAGGCAGAACGAAGGTAAGACGAAATGGTACAGATCTCGTGATGTTCGTATGGTCTGCTCGAGTATAGAAAACGCGAATTTCGCTACTTGAATTCGCTGACTTTTTGCACCGACGATTTTTCCTCCCGCAGTTCTTCAGTTTTAAATTTTCTTCAGTTGGTGGAAAGTGTGGTGGCCTCGAAAACACGCACTGGATGCTTTTATACATTGTGCGTGTAGCAACTTGTAACCTTTTTTTTCGCCCGTTCAGTCTCCAGTCATTTAATTCGATCAGTGAATTAGGATAGAAACTGCCTCATGAAAAAGAAAGAGGCGAACGTAATAGGGAGAGGCGAATTAAAAGACGGAAAGAGTCAGTTGATCCAAACGTCCATTGAAGGAATGAATGAACAATGTGAAAAACCGACAAGAACACAAATAAAAGAACATATGACGGAAAGCACAAAACAACAGACTGACGTTGTTACTAATGCGAGTCAAAAAAAATGAAAGACAGACAGCACAAACATATACAAAAAGCAACCCAAAGTAGTTTGCTGAAGTAATAAGAAGCATGTGAATAAATACACGTACATATAAAGACCAAAAAAATGAAACTCATACAACGTAAAGACCATAGACAAAAATCTGAATCAAGTTGCTCACCATTTCAGGGCTCTCCATCAGTTCTTTGCAGTCGTAGTCACTTGTTCTATGAGCAGCGTACACAGAAAAAGTAATCCGGCCGAATGTGTCTGCTAGCTTTTTGGAACACTTGCGGTGTGAATGGCTAATGACGTCTGCAGCCGATTCCTACAGTGGCAGTTGACTGAATAGTACCACGTGATGAACAAGAAAAGCAGCAGAGAGCGAAATTGACCACACACGTGACAGTGTAAGAGGCTCAGAGGTAATGTGGACTTTTACACCCAAAGAAGGCCTTGAGGGTGGACCTTCAAGTCACCTGTGTTTGCACAGGAGGGGAGGGGAGGGGAAAAAGGGGGTGGAGATAAGCAGTGATGGGGTAAGGGATGAACAATGGGATAAACAGAAGAATGTGGATGGACAGGAAGAAGGGTGGATGGTGAGGGATGGATACATTGGGAAAGAGGGAAGGGGGGGTCGGGGGGCGGGGGGGGGGGGGGGGGGCAAAATGGGGTCGCCTGGAGCAGACAGCTATTGTGCACAACACACAAATGTATCTTTTCCTTGCTATTTTTTCTTTTGATATATCTTTTGATACATTTTTTTTTCTTTCTCATTTTCCTTTCATGTATCTTTTTTTTAACCATGGGAGGACGTCCAGTAGACACGCCCCCCCCCCCCCCCCCCCCCCCCCCCCCCCACCCCCCATCATCAAATCCCTAATCCTGTATAATTATCGTTGTTACGGGTCATACCATCTCAAATCGATTGAAGGGACTAACATAATGAGCCAGCTAGCTTTATCTATGTCCATCTGCCCTTTTCACTCCATCACCCTCACAAATGACATCCACTACCTTTTCCTACTCTATACCCCTTTTCTGTGTTTCCTCCACGCTGTACTGACCGGTAGAATGATACAGTGATGCAGGCACTTAAAATGTTATCTCACATTTACAGATTATCAGATAAAACAACTGGTATTCTAACTTTCACCTTTGCACAGCAGACTAGAAGCTTTCGATCTCGCTGTTTTTTTGACCCCCTCTTATGCACACCCAAAAACCGTACATGTCAACCCTCTCAGGTGTGTATCTCAACACCTCTCGTCCCTTCCAACAAAGAAAAAAATCACCAATAAATACAAGGCTTTTTTCCAATATCAAAACCAAATAGGATGATGAAGTGTAAAATCTGTAAATGATATCATATTTATAGAAAAATGCGCAATGATTGTGGAAAGTTGATTTGCTATGGGTTTATGGTAACAAATTAGGAACCGCCAAATGGTGGAACGTAGCTGTTTCAAAGTAAAACGAAGATGCGAAAAAAACTGTCCCATGTTTGTGAGTGTCATGATTCGCCGAATGTTCTCGAGCATTTAGGCAAATTAAGGGTAAGCACTTTTACTGATGTTGAAAGCAAGTTCCTTGGGTTCTTCAAGTGAACTCAGGCATCACCAGAGGGGAATACCCCGAGTCGTGTACTGAAGGAGGGAGAGTTACTGGGGAGCGGTTCGCATGTCGAGGGGGGGGGGGGGGGGGGGGGGGGGCGACCTGCCGTCCTGGGAACAAGCCGGTCCATCTCGACCACTGTCTATTCACTGGTTCTCCAGTGGGCCTGAAGGGGGCGATCGTGTCAGGTGACCGTCACGGCTTGGTGACCGTCAGCCTGTAGGCAGGACACAGTGACCATTCAGTTGTTCTTGTCCTGAGGAATGAATGGAAGGCTTCGGCCTATTGAGTGATTTGCACCTTGTTGTCTATAGAGTGTAGTAAATACTTGAAGCATCAGTCCTGGCTTGTGGGATGAAGTCCAGGCTGTCAGTACAATGGGTAGCTTCAGGGAATCGAACATGAGTTCGAAGTGGAGGTTGTGCATTAACCACTTGGTATCGTCTTTGTTCGTGCTAGCAGCTGTGGTGGTGACTAGTGATTCCATTGGTGGAATGAAAATAACTCGGGGAGTTATTGTGTGTGCCAGTGATTCCATTGATTGAACCAATTAACTCAGGTTCTCTCATTCTTTGAGAATGGATATAAGATGCTCAAAAGCCAGGAAGTGTGTGACTCACTTAAGCGAAAGTGAACTCGCCCGTCTTGCTGAGGGCTCAAGAAAATGCAGCGAGAAGCAGAGGTTTGTTGACGCCTCGAAGCCGACGACGGTTTAGAATTGTCTCCGGGGTGGGGACGTAGACAGTGGAGGTTGCTGTAGTCTCGGAGCCAACGACGAGAAGAATTGTCTCCCGTGTGGGGACAGTGGACAGCAAGACGTGCCAGCCTGTTGGAGCCTAGACAGGGAGCTGCCAGACAACGGTGGGGTGTTTGCAGCCAGAGAAGACCTGTGGGAGAGGCCGACAGGAGCCCTTTCCGTGGAGAGGGCGAAGTGCAGTGGAGTCCGTCCGGGACACTCGGTCTGAGGGTGCAACGCGAGCTACGTTGCCAGTGTCCCCCAAACTGGATTTGGCCAATCGAGAGGACACAACAGTATGGCAGCTTCAGCTCGTAGTTGCACAGTGGGATGAGAGAAACTGACGGTTAACCATGGAATGCTGGCAAGTTATGGATGTTTTATTTGTTCTTAAGTTTATAAGTGTGCAACCAGAATAGTGGAATGTTGTCTTTCTTCCTGGTTAAGTAAGAGTAACTAGAGAACAGGGATGCGATTATGAGATTATCTGTATGACGTTTACAGTTTTGTATCATACAGATAAGTGTGTTGTGTAATGACGGGTGGGGGCTTGGAGTCAAGTTAAATAAAATTTGATTATTTTCAATGAAATGTTATTGGTTTCCCGTCACCTTTGTGCGGGCCCGATGTGAGTGACAGAGTGCGTGTGCCTATGCGAGAGTGCATTTTGGTTGTGAAAGGGTAAATACTTCTGTGTATACCCCCCTGCATCCCTGCATATGATAATCATATTTCAATAACGAGGGGGGGGGGGGGGGGTCGGAAACCCGTCACAGTGAGGAAACAAGACGCACAGCAAGCATCAAGAATTGTAAACGTAAGGATACATGCTGCGGGCGTCGGTTTGTGGATACTGATGCTGTACTGTCTGCAATGCTTCTGAGGAGTGACAGATGAGGGTCTGTGTGAACCTCCCTGATCTACCCAACCTGTCACTTTCTGTTCTTTGGGTTCGTTGGTAACGGTTCGTTTGAACTTCACAAGTCTATCCAACCAGTCACCTCAAGTTCTTCAAGTTCTATGATGAGAATATGAGTGAACTTCCCTATCAACCCAGGCAGACAGTTCAAGGAGCTCTTCAAGTTCTGTGGGTGAGGAGCTTGGATGCCTTCTATGTTTAACTCTTTGTCCTCCGCTGGCATGGAAATCACAACACACTGTAACAATGTGCTAAGCCTATCTATTGACTGACACGTTTTTTATTTTCTTTTGTGTGTGTGTGTGTGTGTGTGTGTGTGTGTGTGTGTGTGTGTGTGTTTGTTGTTTTTGTTTTTGAGCAGTTGATTAGGGGTGCTGGGAGTGGGGTGGGCGGCGTTTTACATGATAGTCTAAACAGTTTCGTCATGAATTGAAGGTTTATGGCCGTGAGAGACTGTATGTGGGGGCTAGACTCCAGATATGAACAGGAAGTGACTGGAGTGAGACCACCAGCTTTCATATACAACTGCGTACAACACTGGTGAGAATGTGTTCATGAGAGAAATAATGGAATACGAAATAGATGCTACATCTTTTTTATTTGAATTGTTAGAATAAAGTGATGTAATCCTATAAGATGAAAAGTCATTGCCAGCTATGTGCGGTTATGTATGCATACATGGCGTTTTCTTGTATGCAAACTAAACATTTCAATCAGAAATAGCGAACAATGGCACAGTGCGCCTTGATTTTCATCAGCACACGACGCAAATTTCATTTTACGAAACACGTTCATTCACCCAATGTGCTGCCTGAATGTCTGGCTTGTTTGAGGAATGAGATAGCTGGTTTACAGATTATTTTTGTTCCCAGTGAACACGCTAAATTCATTATTTTGCTGTTGCCTCATTCCATACAACGAGTGGACACTTTTATCTTAGGGAAAAGATGATGATGACAATAGTAATGATGAGGAAGGTCTATTCTTTCTTAACAACTCATCATGAAGGTAAGCAGGTCCGGTGATCCAGACACCTGTTGAGCTAGTCAGGAAATTTGAGTATCACTCGAAGACGTATCCATTGAAGTGGATGAATGTAATCTGTGTCATTCTAGTTTTCCCACTTCAGCCCATAGCGCACACAGTTATGGGTAGGAACGGGTCCCATAGAAAACTAAAAATTATGCATAAAGCCTCTGATGAGGATCGAACCCGTGTAGTTAGCAATTCTGCGACGCTTATCTGTACCACGATAGTTTGTCAAAATTCAACGTTTTTGAACAAGTTTTTCAACCATATTACTGAAGTGAACTTTCAGCCATGAAGAAAGTTCACGACTGACTGGTAGAAGCAATTAACTTCTAGTGCAGAAAGAAAAAAGAAAAGAAAGATTACATGGAAGAGAGAGGGCTTTGGGGTCAACAGGGGAAATTCTTTTTGCTATAAATCTGTTCCCGACCCCACCTGGCACATCTCGCCTCCCGCTCCACCCCCTAATCTCCCTCTCCCACCCCCTCCTAATCCTTTTCCCCAGTACTCTGCATTCACGGGGGAGATACGTTTTCCCCTGGCAGTTTGTACAGTGGTGATAATCGGCAATCAGCTGTTGTCAGTCGCCCAGCGTATTGTTTACCAAAGGGAGTCAACAACGATCGAGCCGCTTGTAAACAAACAGTTGCCCCCAACAAGTCCTCAGTTGCCAGAGTTGATACTTAACAAGACTGGTGTGTTTGTAAAAAGGGGAGTGGGGACTGGGAAGAGGAGGCTACGGAGATGGATGGTATGGCGAGGACAGGGGTGGCAGGGGGAGGAGGGAACGACGTGAGAAAGAGCTCAGTAATGTCACCTATCAGACATCTATACACCAAGGCCTCGAGTAGGTTTTTCTGTATATACAAACAGACTCAACCTGAAGGCTTCCAAATATTTTATAATAGATAGATAGATAGATAGATAGATGATGTGAAAAGTTGTGTGTTCGTTTTCAATCAGAGTTCTTTTGTCAACAAATGCCAGCTTATGAAATATTTACGATCTTTCTGTAAACAACGTGTCGTTAGCAATAGATATATTTGGGAACTTTTTTTTGAATAGCTGATTTCAAGGGTGAAAACAAAAATTGTGATTACAGTGATGTGGCCAAAAAAATAGGGTCGATTGGCTAGTAGGAACTTTTTTTTTTATAATGGGTGATACAGGTGTCGCACGTGGCTACGCTCCAATATGCTCAGTCTTCGGCTTAGTGTCTAGGTCTTTCTATCAGGTTTGGCTCCCACTGATGAAGGCATAAATGCACCTTCCCTGCTTGCCCATCATCCCCCTCCCTCCGCTCCCTCTTCCCTCTCCCTGCCCTCCAAAAATTTCGAAAGTAGCATCCAAAATGGTGTAATCAATGTAATAGAATCTGAGCATCACGTGGTTTGTCGTTACTTTTCGGTGTAACGACAAACCACGTGATGCTCAGATTTCATTACATTGATAACACCATTTTGAATGCTACTTCCATTTGTTTGGCTTTTACTAGTGTCTTTTACTTTCGTAGCATCTTGCCGACGCGTTCAGACAAAATGGCGACTTACCGTCTCATGCGAAGTTTACACGAGACCTTATGATGTTAGTATGGTCTCCTCGCGTATTGAAAACTCAATTTGCACCAGCGGATTCACCGATTTTTTTTTTTCTGCCGATTTTTATCCTCGTAGTTTTCAGTTTTAGGTTTTCTCGAATCGGTGGAAACAGGTAGCACTGCAAACACACACAGAGGTTGTGTTTACATATTGTGCAAGTAGTAATCTAGCTGCCAATTTTTTTACCACCGGTTCAGCCTACAATACTTAAGGTCGAATTGTGAATAAGGGTTGTAATTGCTTTCAAAAAAAAAGGGTTGGAAGGGGGAGTTTGCTTTCAAAAAAAAAGGGGAGAGAGGGGGGGGGGGAGAGAGAGAGAGAGAGAGAGAGAGAGAGAGAGAGAGAGAGAGAGAGAGGCGAGGAAAAGAGGTGAGACGATTGTAAAATGATGGATAAACCAGTTGATCAAACAGCAAATGAAGAATAAGTGAATTATGGGGGGGAAATGACAAGAGTACAAAGAGAACATATGATGGATAGCGAAAAAAAGAAAGACAGACAGAAAGAAAGAAACACACACACATACAAAAAGAAAACAGAAGGAAAAAAGAAAAAAATGACACAGGCAGTTACTCATATGGGTCAAAAAAAAGCAAAGCATGCACACAGAGCAGAAAATTTGCCCACGTGAATAATAAACATAAAGATTATATACACTTGCATATGAAGATAAAAAGAAAGCGAAACCCACACAACTTGATAATGTACACAAAATCTTAAAGTTGCTCACCATTTCTGGATTTAGTAGCTTGTTTTACGATCCGCAAATAAAGAAAACCCAACTTCAAACAATTCGTCTGCAAACGTCCGTGCGCGCACTTGCCGTGTAAAAATCAAATTACGTTCGCAACGGTTTGACTGAATGACCACGTGACAAACATGAAAGATAACCAAAGAAAGAACGAAAGTGACCATCTGTGACACTCTGTGTGTGGACTTTGAAACCGAAGAAGTTCTTGAGTGTGGACCTTAACACCATCTGTGTTTGCTCAGGAGGGGAGGGGGGGGGGACGAAGGAAAGGGTGGCGGTGGGATAGGGGGTGAACAATCGAATGGCTAGAGGGATGTGTATGGAGGGGAAGAAGAGTGGGTGATGAGGGATGGCTAAACTGGGAAAGAGAGGTGGGGGTCAGACAGGACAGAACTGGGATCGTAAGGAGCAGACACGCTTGTCCTGATGCACACATAATGTGTTTATTGGTGCTCTCTTTTTCTTTTCACTTTATCTTTTTGTTACTTTTTTAATTTTCTTTCACTCTTCCTCTTATTCTTTTTTTTTTTTCCTTTGTTTGCATTTTGTTAAATTATATGAGGGTGACTAGTATCCAACACAAATTTCTCCATCAGAATCTCTAACCTGGTATAACTGCAGTCAGCATATCAACAGCCCAGTCCACCATAAATCGATTGATGGAACCAACACAGTGAGCCAGCTAACTTTTTCTATGTCCACCTTCCCTTTTCACCCTATTCGCCCACACAAGGGTCCGCCGCTGCCTCTTGCCCTTCCTCACCTGTACCTGTTATCTGTGTTTCCATCATGCTGTGCTGACTATGCAATAATGCAGGTGATGCAGTCACTTAAATGTTACCACACATTTACAGCACATCAGATAAAATATCTGACATAATAATTCTCACCTTTGCACAGCAGACAGAAAGCTTCCCATCCCATTATTACATGTCCACCCTCTCATGCACACCAAAAATGTTGCCTCTCAACCCCCTTCTGTGTCTGTCCCCCCCCCCCCCCCCCCCCCAAAAAAAAAGAAAATTAAAACGGCAAACAAATATCAGGCTTTGTTCCCTAATGGCGGAGCCAAATAGAATAATGAAGAAAGTATGAAAAATTGTATGTTCACACGAAAAGGCGGCGATGCTCATGCGAAATTAGCTGTACTTTTGAGTTTACAGAAATGAAAATGGTGGAATATTGACAAGAACTGTGGCCTGTTTTTGTGAGTCCACAAGACGTACAGCCAGAAGTCAGAATGGCGCACGTCAGAATGCATATAGCTGGCGTTGATTTTAGATTCTGATGTTGATGTTGTGTCTGTAATGATTCCGAGGAAGTGACACGCGAGGATCTGTGTAAAATTCCCTGATCTATTTCAACCAGTCACTTCCAGTTCTTCAGGTTCTATGTGAAGTGATAAGCGATGGTCTGTGTACACTTCCTGATCCACCCAGCCCATCACTTGAAGTTCTTCAGGTTATGTTGTGAGAGTCTGTGATCTACCCAGACAATCACTTCCAGTTGTTAAGGTCTAAGTTGAAGGTCTGTGTAAGCCTCCTGGTCTACCCGGTCAGTCACTAAAAGGTGGTCTTCAAGTCCTATAGTAAGGTGCTTGGTACCTCAATGTTTTACACTTAATCCTTTGCTGGCATGGAAATCGCTTCATGCTCTTAACATTGTCCAAACTCTGTCAGTTGACCGACACGTGCTTTTTTTTTCAGTCGATCCTTTTTTGTTTGAACAACATTAATTAAGGGAAGGTATGCTTGGTAGCCTCTGAATGGGTTTCGTTTCAAACTGATCGTGTATGCCAGGAGAGACTCCATCTCATGGTTAGACTATAGACCTCATCAGGAAGTGACAGAATGAGTGACACCACCCGTTTTTCCCCCACACTTCCTGCAACACAGCTGGGAACAAACTCATAACAGTTGTGATGGAACACAGATAGATGCTACATCTTTCGCTTTCAGTTGTTGGGTAAAGTGTTGTAATCCTTGAAAAAATCAAAAGTAATTCCTAACAATCTGCGGCTGTGTATGCGCGCATGACATTTTCTTCTAAGCAACTAAACCTTTCAATCAGAAACGAATGAACATTGCAACAGTTGGCCTTGATTTTCATAAACAGACAACACAATTTCATTTCTCATTTCTTATGAATATGAAACACGTGCATTTTCCATGATGATTCCTAAATGTCTGGTTTGTTTTAATTTGATAGCTAGTTACCAGAATACTTGCTTGTGTAGCCATTGAACACGATGGCCAAAATTCCCATGAGAGAGAGGGCTTTGAGATAAATGAGGTGGAGGTGGTGCAGATAAAATTCAAAACGTTTTGCATATAAATCTATTCTCGACCCCACCTGGCACCTCCCCTTCCCCGCTTACCTCCCTCTCCTAGTCTCCTTTCCCTGTACTACACTATCACGGGGTGATCCCACCCCCAATTTCGAGTTCTTCACACTTTTGGGCGTCTTCAATGAAAAGGTCAGTTGTCAGCCTGGACACACACACACACACACACACACACACACACACACATGCCGATAGTCCAGTCAGTTCATTTTCCGTTTTTTTTTTTTTTCGAAGAAAGCATCTTTATTCAAGGTAAGTCACATACAACGTAAGTAAATACAACGTGAAGAAGTAAATATATGAGATGAACATCAGAAACACTTCGATCATGTTTATGGCACAGATTTGCATTCTGAAGACAACAGGTTAAAATGTAACTGAGAGAGAGAGAGAGAGAGAGAGAGAGAGAGAGAGAGAGAGAGAGAGAGAGAGAATGACGCAAACTGAGGTGTAATATGAGAATTTACAATTTTTGTTTTTTTAAGGGTTCTGTACAATTTCCTCTGGGGCTGTACTGAATTACATGATAATAGTTCTAGAGAGCCAAGGAGCTACTGGAATCTTAACGGTACGTGGCTAAATCAAACCAGATATCTCTGGAGTAAAAGTCCAGGATGGGTCATCAGGGTTAATAACACACCATTCCAGTGTCTAGATTGCATTGTTCAAATGGGAAAGAATACGAATTGCCAAGGGTGGAATGGAACTGGGTTGGTCATTTGAAACTTGTGGTCAAAATCACAGTCAAGTGCAGGGTTTGGGGGTTCATAGGATGGATTCAAACAGTAGTCCAAGGTAAATTTCAGACGACGGTTCGAGAGGAATGGTTTTCGTGCCTCAGCATAGTTCTTGAAGGAAGGATGTCGTGGTGGCGTTTTGGCCTCAGGTAGGGGTGACGGCGGGATGTTGACGACTTAAAGGAGATCGTGGGTTGGTCCAGGATGGTCTGGAATAGGAGGGGATTGTGAGAGGGATTGGGTTGGGATGTGGCAGTTTGAGGAAGTGATGGGGTTGCTTCGTTTGTGGCAGGTATATACAGCAAAGGGAGAGCGACGGACGATGTAGGTTGGAGTGCGGTGTGTGTGGAGGAGGGGGCCGACGCTGGGATGGCATGGATTGGGTCGAGCTGGAGCGGGTGTGAGAAAGGGGCTTAGAAGGTAAGGCTGACATGGACTGGGTGGGTGTAAACATTTTTTTTTTTGGACGTACATATTTTTTGCCATAGAAACAAAAACGAAATCTGAAACAATTTTGGATCCCAAAGAGCTTATGCGCAGAATGTTTTGGATACGGGTCCGTCGCTAGGAGTCACAAAACGGTCGGGGGGAGTTATCGTTCTTCAGTGTGAGCAGGACATCGTCTTTGTGTACGTTCCGTGGAGTTGTTGTTTATATTTAGTTTTCCATCGTCGAACATCACCTTCAAACCATCACGCCATACTGGGAGATCCCCAGGCGAAGTCGACCAAGGAGAAGTAATCGAAAGAGAGGAAGAGCAACAAAGATGGTTCCTGGTCTGGTTGACTGTCCCTATGAAGAGCGACTTGCCAGAATGAAGATCCCCAGCATGCACTACAGGAGGGACAGGGGTGACATGATTGAAACCTACAAGTTCACTCATAGGCTATACAATGCGCACGAGTCCTCTTATGATGGAAAATAGTGTTAAGCAGACCCGTGAACATAATCTGAAGCTTAGGAAAGGTTTTGTGATAGTTCACTGCGCCAGCACTATTTCGCCTATAGAGTGGTGAATCCTTGGAACGAGCTCCCAGAGAAAGTGGTTAATGCACCATCTCTCGACAGCTTTAAGGCCAGTCTGGATAGTCATTGGGCAGACCGTAAATACGTGGTTAGATAAACTTTCAGATTTCGGCGCTATCATCACCCACGCAAAAAAAGTTTATAGTGTAGGGATTACCAGTTTTGCTTGAAAAAGATCAGACTAAAGGCTCACGAAATAGCCTAATCCAGTCTGTAGCAGTATGGTATGGTATGGTATGGTATGGTATGGTATGGTATGGTATGGTATGGTATGGTAAGAGTCATCTGCATCATTGACGTACTTATCATCTGTCGAGTCTGTCTTGTGTCCTGCTCACCGTGTTTGTGCTCAACATTACAACAGAGAGTTCTTAGAACCTCGGAACGAGTGATCAACACCACGCTCGCCAGGCCTCTCTGTTGGGCCAGCAGGGTATATTCTGAGGTAGATCCCCACAGAAGATATATCCATTTTTAATATGTTTGTTTACTATATGCAATAATCGGTGTCATAATGTCATGCTTTATCTTCTAGGTTATACCTGCGCGCCATCACCGCAGTTTCGATGTTATTCTGTTCACGTAATCAACGTGACTATTATCATAGTTAAGGAGTTGATCATTTTTTTTCCTTCGTTACAGGTTTGGAGATCCGATGCGGTTGCTGATCGGTTTATCTTTGTTAAAGGTATCATCTTCATCAGTGTTTCATCTCCATCCACGCCTATGTATAATCATCGTACCCACAGTTAGGCATACAAACACCGCATATCACACTCGGGAAGTTATACATTTGTGTGTGTCTGTATGTCGTCGACATCCACAGATTTTTATTTTAACATACAGACATAACTGTACCTGGGCGCGTTTTCTATGTTGCCACAAGGCGGACATTACCCAAGGCAGTGTAACTTTCAGGTGCCCTGCCGTTCTGATGTTCTGTCATCCCGTCGACCTGCCAGCCTGTGATTATGTTATCCTGTTTGACCTGCTAGTCTTCTTGCTGTCCTGCCCATGTTAAAGCCGCGGAGCACCTTTCCTGGAACTCGTCTTTGCAGTATCCAACTTGACAGATGAGTACAGTGCCAGCCACTGCAAGGACATTCCGTTCACGCCCAGGGATCACTCATTACGAAAAGAAAAACAAACCCACTCACACACAGTCATAAAACAAAAAAAAAATAATCATTTGTTAATTGTCAAATCAGAGTCTGTTGAGCATCTCAGAGAGGCGAAAGGCACTGGATTTTCCTTTGTTCATAAGTTTTCTTGTCTGCGGGCACTTTCTTTCTCTCTCCTAGAGAACGTCACGTCCCATTGACGTGACAGTGGGACATGGGATGGTGTGGTAATGGGGTATGTGGGAGGGGAGACGTGGGACACACAGGTGAAGGAAGACTTGCTTGGAATGTCCGGTTTCAAAATCTCCAAGGACTCCTCTTCATCGTCCAGGTACTCGTCCAGATCAGACCAGTCTATATCCGGCGAAATGTGATCTGGAGAGACCTGGACGGATGAGGCGAGAGGCTGGGGTGTTGAGTGTCAGTTGGAGAGCAGAGGGAAGGGACCTTTGGGGGGATGATGTAGACTGGTGAGGAGAAGGGAGGGGTGCTGTGGACTGGGTCTTGGAAGGGAGTTAGTAAGGGAGGGTCCTGAAAAGTTTAGTAGACTTGCTGGTCTGGGGGTGGGGAAGCTTTCGGTTGGAGTGGGAGAGGCCCAGGCTGGTGGCGGTGAATGGTTTGGAGAAAGAAAAGGTGGAGACGGCGGTGGAGGAGGAGATCGAGGAGACGGCAATGGAGGAAGCAGAGGACACGTTTGGGAAAGAGGAGATGGAGGAGACGGTGTTGGAGGAGGCTGTGGCAGACGAAGTGGAAGAGATGCCGGTGGAGGTTGAACTCGAGGAGACGGCGGTCGAGGAGGAGAAGGAGGAAAAGGCGGTGGAGGTAGAAGAGGAGACTGCGGTTAATGAGGGAGACGGGGAGACGGTGGTAGAGGAGATGGCGGAGGAAACGGCGGCAGAGGCAGGCCTGGGTGAGGGATGCCCCATGCACTTTTGAAAAGTGAGATGCCAGGACTGCAATGGAAGGGAAGACCTCCTGACATCTCTTGCAGGGGAACCCCTTGTCTCTGCTTTTTGTCCCTCTCCCTAGCCGTGCTTTGGTCTCCATCCCCGTGGGGGAGGGGCTGTTCACTGTCATCCTCCCTGCTCTCTTCCCACTCAGTCTCCATGGACATGCAGTCCAGGTAGTGGAAGGGAGTGATGGGAAACGAGGATGGAGGCACACTTGGTGCGTTTTGTAATAGTGGGAGGCCAGTTTCCCCTCAGAGTGGAAGGCCTCCCCGCACCACTTGCACGGCCATTGCTCCTCTGTGATGTCCAGTCTCCCCGCCAGCCATTCTTCCCGGCAGTAGGCCAGGAACCCGTCCCAGGTGTCCTGGTAAGAGTTTACCTCTTCTGGGGTCCACGCCGAGGAATCCATGAGAGACTGCAACACAGCAAGTCCAAGTGTTAATTTTAACAGGTGAAAGATGCCCTGTGATTTTGCCAGCTAAGCTTGTGACTTCGTGTTTATGTTTATCGCCAGTCTAACCGTGAGAGACTGAACCCTCTTCACGTTCGTGTAAAATGTACAATACAAGCTAAAGTTACAATACTTGGACAGAACTCGGCCTGCACTGTGGAAACAATAAACACTTATTTGAATGGTTAATGAATAAAACGTTCATGAACATGATTAGCGACCAAAACAATCAATTTGCAACAGACTGAGGATCATCCAATGGTAGTTCAAAGATAATGTAAACAGTGAAGAGAGAAAAGCTACGTGCACAGTGGAGCGGTTGTCCGGTGTAACGAAAAGTTCTAACTCCCCGAATGGTTCAACTCCTAGGGAGTTAAACTGTTCATTTGTAAATTTAAACTCCCTGGGAATTTAACTAGAATATAAAAAAAAAAAATAAAACTTAACTCCCTCTGTGTTTCAGCTTGACTCCAGGGGAGTTATTCTGACCTACCACCAAAATGAGTGCCACTTACCACCCACTCCCCCGCTCTCGCTACCACCCATGCATCTTTTATATATATATATATATATATATATATATACACACCCCCCCCCCCCCCCGAAATTGTGTGTGTGTGTGTGTGTGTGTGTTCCTACACTACCTTGCCAGATCAAGACTTGCCATGTCAGTAGAATTGTTTCCTTCAATATCATTGGTTTCTGTGAATTAGTCACGTGTCCTGAATTTTATTGAAAAATGTGTGTGTTTTTCTGATTGGCTGGCTACCTTTCGTTTTCAGTTTGGCACACGCACACCCCCACACCTGTGACGAGTCACTTGAAAACTTCATCAGATCGGTCCTAAGCAGCCCTCCTCTTGGACAAATTGTACAAAAACAGGAACCCCCCCCCCCCCCCCCCCTCTCTCTCTCTCTCTCTCTCTCTCTCTCTCACACACAAATTTTGAATCTATGCCAACCCTTTTTCTCTTTCTTTCTCTCCCAGATGTAGCAAGTCAATACAACAATTTTTACGTCACGTCGTCGCGACTACTCGTCATTCTCTCCCCCACCTTCCTTACCCCTCTCCCCCCCCCCCCCCCCCCCCCCCTTCACTTCCTAATTTGGCGGCATGACACAGTGAAAAATTGAAATTTTTCCATTTCTACACCATTTGAGTGACTGATAGTCGCATAAATTCAGAGAGAGAGAGAACGCCAAAGACTGAAAGTACAGTATTTCTACCAAAGGCATCAAACCATTAATTATGTATATACAGACTTTAAATACAGATTATATACAAAAAGGCATAGTAAAATGTCAAGGACATGCATAGATGAGCACATGAATATGTACACGGACATTCCCTTTCCCTATGATGATGATGATCATGAACATTTCAATCCCCTTCTCCATTCTCTCACAGAAGGACATCTGGGAGTAGATGGGTGGGGAGTCTTCTCAGTCATTATCCGATTAACTCCCCTCTGTTACAAAGTAACTCCCTGGGAGTCAGAAAACACGTGTACACATTAACTCCCAGGCGAGTCATTCTAAACTGTGAAACACTGACCCCCTTAGTGGGCAGGGAGTTAAACTTTAAACACACCTGGATTGACTCCCGGGAGTTAATCTGGATATAGTACAGCCCAACTCCCAGGGGGGTCATTCTGTTACAGGGTGGGAGTTAAGTCTGAGTTATGTACAAAATGACTCCCCCTTAATGTTTTAAAAGAATTTGTTGAAACTGGTACAAAAAAAAAGATTTTAGAACATTTTGAAGTTTTACTGAGTGGAGTTATTTTGGCACAGAGTGGGAGTCATTCTAGTTCAACTCCCAGGGAGTTAAAATTTACATATGAACAGTTTAACTCCCTGAGAGTTAATCCATTCGGCGAGTTAAAACTTTTCGCTACACCGGTTCAACAACTGTTAAGGCAATTACCTGGAAGGAGCAGAGGCTTCTGCTTAAGGAAAAGTTCTGTTCCGACCCAGTACGGGATCTAGTCCCATACAGCGAACCTAGGTGTAGGAATATACGAACGACTGAAACACTGTCTCTAGGTGGCTATGTCAATCAACCACTGCGAGTCAGGATTTTCTCACCCCCTCCCTCTGCCCCCCTCTCCCTCCCTCCCTTTCTGTGGGTATCTGTCTCTGAATGTGAACGTACACTCCATGCGCGTGCGTGTGTGCGTGTGTGCATACGCACGTATGTGTGTGTGTGCACATCTTAATTACAAAAAAATGGTTTTAAATTTGTCTACTTTTTTGTGCAACAGCGCACAAAGTGTAGATTACGCCCACGTGCGCGCGCGTACACACACACACACACACACACACAAACACGCATGCACGCGCATGGGAGTGTACGTGCACATTCACCCACCACTCACACTGAAGCTGACGGCTGCGGACACTTTGTACCGCTTTTGTAAGTTACATGTCATCTCGCGAAACAAACTGTCCGCAGATTTCTGCGGACACTTTGAATGTCAGTTCACAGTACAAAGTGTCCGCAGGGAATAAAGTGGCCCATCAGTGGAGAGGGCGTATTTTTTGGGGTAGAGGGGTGAACAATCGGATATATGTATAATTATATATGTTCAATGCATACATATATATATATATATAGAGAGAGAGAGAGAGAGAGAGAGAGATACGTGTATATATCTTATGTGCATATATATACCTTTAGTTAGATACATAGGGTGTGTGTGTGTGTGTGTGTGTGTGTGTACATAGATAATTATGCTGAACAATTTTGGGGGAAAACAAGTGCAGGCCAAGATTTTTTCGTCATTGCATTAATGACTTGGCAAAGATTTACAAAAGGAGAAAAAGAAGGAAAAAAAGGGGGGGGGGGGGGGGGGGGGGGGGAGGAACGGGGGGGCCTTCTGACTGAGAACAAAAAAAAGTAAATGACAATTATAGATATTAAACTCTTAGTAGCAGCTTCTGAGAATCTTTGTAAACCATCCTTAAGACAATCCATTCATCTTGCTTGCTCCACACACACACACACACACACACACATATATATATATATATATATATATATATATATATATATATATATAATCTGAGCATCGAGTGGTGTGTCGTCCACTTTTCTGTCTAACCATGACTAGGGCCTTTAACTCGCCTTTAGTGAGTCTCTCTCGCTTTCTTAGCGTCTTGTCGACGTGATTAGACAAAATAGCGGCTGCCGTCTCACGCGAATAGGGTTTACACGAGGTCTCGTGATAATATCTCGTCTGCTAGAATATTGAAAACGCGACCTGCGTTACTCAGATTCGCCGAGATTTTTCACCACACTTTGTTTCCGTAGGTTTTGTCTTTCAGTTGTAGTTTTTCTTAAATTAGTGGAAAGTGATAGACCTGCAAAACACGTGTGTGTGTGTGTGTGGGTGTGTGTGGGTGCCGGTTTAGCCTTCAATAATTAAGATCGCTCAGTGCATTAGGATAGAAATTGCCTCTTACAAAGTAGAGAAAGGAGGGCGAGAATTTAAGGAGTGGGTGATTTGAAGGGCAGAAAGACTCAATTTATCAAACTGCACAAATGTCAAAGTCAATGACTAATATGGAAAAGCAACAAGAACACGAACACGACTGAAGAACAGATGATGGAAACCACAGAACAAGAAAGATTTTACAGACTGACTTTGTTACTCGTGTGTCATATGAACAACGTTGTAGACACAAATAAATATGATTGGGGAACGTTTTTGAATGACTGATTTCAGAGACAAAAAGAAAAATGTGGTTACTATAAAATAGGGTCAGTAGGTCTGCTGGAATTTTTTCAATGGCCGACACAGGTGTATCCTACACTCCATAATACCCAGTGTTAGCTTTTGGTTTGGTTTTTTCAGTCATATTTGGCTTCTACCGACGAAAAGGAAAAAAAATTCGTCTTTCCCACCTGACCCCTTCCTGTTCTCTCTCACTGTCCCGGAAAATATACTTGCATCAAAATGGTGCAATTAGTGTGACAAGAATCAAATGGGTGTCATCCTCTTTTCGGTCCAGCCAGGACCAGGACAATTCATTCGGCTTCTGTCAGTCCTTTTCTTTTTTCCTTTTTTTTTTTTTTTTTTAACTTTCGTATCATTTTGTTGACACGTTCCAACAAAATGGCGCCTGCCGTCTCTTGCGACTGCCAGCGAAAGGAAAACGCGACCTCCACTTTGCGGATTCACGTTCTTCTAAACAAATTTAAATATTAGTGAAAATGCATCACCAATTTCTGCCCATTTTTTCGCAGATTTTTTTTTAATTCTAAGATTTCTTGAACTGATGGAAAGTGGTAGCCCCCCTGCAAACACGCATAGGTTTTGTTTACAGATTTGTGCATGCAGCAAGCAGTCTGGATGCCTCTTTTTTTTCGCCGGTTCAGCCTTCAGTATTCAAGATCGAGCAGGGAATTGCTTCACGAGAGAGAGAGAGAGAGAGAGAGACAGAGAGAGAGAGAGAGAGAGAGGGAGAGAGAGAGACAGACAGACAGACAGACAGAAAGACAGAAGAGGGCAAAAGAGGTGATGTAATTGTAAAAAGACGGAGGAAAAAAGTGTCAAATAGCGAATGAAAGAAGAAATGAATTAATTGTTCAGCATTATATTGTTTGGTCAATCAGTGGGCGATTGCATCTCTTAGGAGATCCAAGTAAAGGTCGTTCTGTACAGTTCTTAGCCACTGACAATGCTTGGGTTATTGAACAGCAGAGCTGACCGCTCAGACTGTTCCGTATCTTTTGATCTCCCTTGCATCCTTGAATGGATCCTCAAGCATAGGCTCAAAGATTGTCCCTTACATTTTATAATGTTTGCATAATGCTTTTAGTTATTCAGCAATTTTTTTTTCCTCTCCACACTTTCGTTTTGTTCTCGTACTACCCTACCCTGGCTGCTTTGGGGGTGCTGTTGGATTTTTTTTTTTAACCCTTGGTGGTGAGAACACCGCAGAATTATGGACTGTGGTGTGTGTCTATTTGACACCAAGAGCAACACATAATCAGCCGTGTTTCCTTGATGAGTTCAATCCAGCGGACGAAAGGCCAAGAAGTAGGCAATACAAATAGATCTGCCTTTCAGAGGGATAACAATAGTTCCCGCAGGCAGCTAGAGAAGGGTTTCTCATATTTTCGATGTTCCCGCAGGCAGCTAGAAAAGGGTTTCTCATATATTTTTATATATTCCCCATTTTTCTTAATTTTTTCTTCTCTAAAAGTTCAATCTTTCCCAAGTCATTACTTTCACCCAGAATTGTTAGCCTGCACTTGTTTAATCACTACTAAATTTCTTAGAATTTCTTAGACAAGGAACCTGATATAACCACAAGAAAAACATATGACGTAAGCAAATTAAATGGCAGTTTGAAAGCAAAACGCACAGGAAGAGCAGAAAAAAAGTAATTAGCTAAAGAAATAACATAAACGCATGGATAGCCATGCGAAGACCAAAATACACCCAATGAAACCCACACAGAGAAGGGGGAAAAAAAAAAAAAAAAAAAAAAGCCCACTGCAACCCAACACGAATAAAGTATGTACACAAAAGCTTTGTCATCTTGCTCATCATTTCTGCGTTCTCCATCCAAGACGATTAGAAATTTTTTTTTTTTACACTCGCGCAGTTTCTTGCTCAAATGGGCAGTTTCCACATTAAACGAAAATTCAACCGAAATTTGTCGCCTTTGGGAATATTCGCCGTGTGAATGTCAAATCACGTCCGCAACCGATTCTCTTATACTCGCAGTTGACTGTATAGAGTATATACCACGTGATAAACAAGAAGGCGGTGGAGACAACACGTGACACTATTAAGAAGCTCCGAGACAAATGTAAATGTCAGTGAATGAGGGGTGGACACCTGTGTTTGCACAGGAGGGGGGGGAGGGGGGGCGGCGGGGGGGTTAGGGTGCGGGGATGGACGGAGGGATGTGTATAGAGAGGAAGGGGGGTGATGGATTACATTGGGGAAGGGAACAAACAAAAGGCAAGAGCCGCATGGGGCAGACAAATTTGTCGTCATCACCCGTGATGTACTCGTTGTTGTTGACTTTTTTTTTCTTTTTATCTATCATTTGTTTACCTTTGAATGTCCTTTTTTTTTAATCTCTCTCTTTTTCCCCTTTGCTTTTTTTTTTTTAATTTAACTATGCGAGGACGACCAGGACACACCATTTTTTCCCATCAAAATTCTTAACTCTGTGTAATGACCGTAATTTAGGGTCATTCCATCTTGAATCGATTGAAGGGACTAAACATAATGAGCCAGCCAGCGTTTTCCCTGTCTATCAATCCTTTTCACTCTCTTCGCCCTCACAAGTGTCATCCACTGCCTTTTCCCACACAGTACCCCGTATCTGTATTTTCCTCCACGCTGTGCTGACTGTAGAAATGATAAGTGATGCAGTCAGTTAAAATGTTATCACACATTTACAGCACATCAGATAAAACAGTTGATATTCTAACTCTGACTTTTTGTACTGCAGACTGGAAGCTTCCTATCCCACCTTCCACTCTCCACCCCCACCCCCACACCCTGTTATGCATACGAAAAATCTTCCGTCTCAACACCCCTCCTCCCCTCAGTGTGTATCTCAACACCTTTCTGTTAATAACACGTTGGCCTTGGAGGGAGGAGAGACAGGGGGACAGGTGCTAGAAGTGCAGGGAGATGGGGGGGGGGGGGGGAGGTGGAAATGGGTCGGATATAGGATTGAAAGAAAAGAAATCAGAACTGGCCGAGATAATTGTGCCGGAGTTGAAGGCCTTTGAGGGAGATTGGGGGGGGGGGGGGGGGGGGGGGGGGGGGGGGGGTAGGTATAAAGGTCGTGATCATGGGCTCTGCGGATACGCTGTTCCGCTGTTCTTGGTTCACCATATCACAAGGATCGTTGACACATAATGGAGGACGTTGTCGCTCTTAACACTACGCTGCCTTCTTCCACACACACACACCTACCTCTCCCTTCCTTCTCTCCCCCCCCCCCCCCCCCCCCCCCCCCCCCCCTCCCCACCCATCTCCCTGCAATTCTCGCGCCTATCCCCCCCTGTCTCTCCTCCTCCAAGACAAACGTGTGATTAACAGCTAGTCCGCATCACTGTCGCCCTTGGGTGTGCTCCCCCCCCCCCCCCCTCCCTCCCTTCCACCATCTCACCACCCTTCCTCTCCCTAAGGCACAATGTCTCGAACACACTGATTGAGGAAAGAGTCGTGCACTTAACAGATTGGGCCATTGTCATGTCTTCAATACTCGATGTCAGCCGTGTTACGCACTGAGAACCGCTGGGTCGAGACCCGGGGCCAACAGTACGTGCCAGTAACCCTGCCGCCGAGAGGGGTGTTGAGAGCGAAGGGGGATGGAAGGGGAGAGGCTTGCCTTGGGGGGGGGGGGGGGGGGGGGGGAGGGAGGGCTGGGGGGGGGGGGGGGGGACTGGGAATAAGAGAATAAAGAAGATTCAGAGGAAGATCAATGATTTACAATGTGTGTGAGTGTGAATGTGTGTGAATGCGTGTGTGTGCGCGCGCGCGTGTGTGTGTGTGTGTGTGTGTGTGTGTGTGTGTGTGTGTGTGTGTGAATATTGTTGTAAGGGAACAGGTACCTCTCTTTGTGACTTGATATCATTTCAAGCTGCGTTTTCAGCAGTCTTTATATGCTGGATTTTTTTTTTAAATTTGTATTTGAGTGCATCCTTTTATTCTTATTATTCACAGGGTCATGTAAGGTGCTTTGTTAACAGTTCAACTTCTGGGCATGGCGGTATGCAAACGTGTGTGTTATCATTCTCCTCATACAGTTTTTAAAGTTCGCAAGACTCATCACAGAAATGGCAGTCAACATGAATAACAAAAACCTTCGTGTGAATTAAAATGGAAACACGTGTGTGCGAAAACACAGTAAAACGTGCAGAAACACAGGCAGGGAATATATTGCTAACACTGATTTTCAACACCCAAAGAAAGGATTCATTCAGGCATGAAAAAGAAAATGATGGGAGTCAGGGGAAAATGAGATCGGGGTGGGGGGGGGGGGGGGGGGGGGGGGGGGGGGGGGGCACTTAATTCTGGTTTTTTGTGGGCTCACGAGGTTATATAGTAGATCTCAAAGACTCGTAGAGTTTTCTAATCGTATTTTGACTGTCCATATTCTTCTGAACCCTCAGCAACAGGGGACTGTTTCAATCTCAGCCAGTGAGTAGCACCTTTAACTGTTTTTCCTTGCGTCCTTCTCGAACAATGACAAACTAAATCACTTTACACAAGATCACAATGCCACTCTCCTAATTTTCGGCCACGTGGCCTTTTTCAACGGTAAAAAAAACAGAAACAATGCAACTACGTAATGTCCATTTTTGGCAACTCTGGACATTGCATAGTTGCATTGGTTGGTTTTTGTGTTTGTTTGTTTGTTTGTTTGTTTTGGGGGTTTTTTTTTTTTTTTTTCTCTTGAAAAAGGCCACGTGGCCGAAAATTAGGAGAGTGGCATTGTGATCTTGTCTATTGTTTTCTTCCCTTTGGAGGACTATTGCTTTTGTTTCTGATAAATCACCTTGGTTCAGCCAACAGAATCACTGGTCACATTTACATTGATATTTGTGACCATGACTACCCCACTCGTTCTTGTTCAGCTGATGGAATATTTAGTTGTACAACCCACACACATCACAACAATTTGCATTAACAGTTGTGAAAATGTAACCAATGAGTCTCGGAGTTGTTTTGGTTTGGGCCGAAGTTGGATGCGTAACACTTCCTCTACACTATCCATTGTGCCAACAACTCAGGCCTCTTCACAAGCCAAATGCCTCGAGTGTTGACTCTCACCCACCCCCACAAAGTGCAAACCATCTAACAGGTGGAATCCTTCCTGGTGGTGTTCACCCTCGAGCTCAATAAGCGTGAACGGCTGACACCCAACTTCTATTATCCTGCTTGGATTGCACGTCTGTCTTTGCCACACTGTAAGTTCACTAGAGGAACCCTATAATAGCCGTAAGTGGAAATGAAACCCATTCCTCCTCCAGGAATGCCAGTTAATTGTCTGCTTTTCAACATCCCCAAGCTATGCGAGTTTACTGCCCTGGGTGTCCTCACACTTCAACGTCTTACTCGAGTACTCACACATACATGATGAAGTACTCGAGGAAACTAATCCCCAACGTGTGCAAAACTCCCTGAATTTGCCTGAGGGATTGGAGAACAGTCGCTCGACTCATTACACGACAGTTGACGTTAATGACCAGACATCCAAGTGGTTTCTGGTTTAGAGAGAATGCAGACAAGGTGACCCGGTTTTCTCCGTATTTGGTTTTCTTATGCGTAGAAATCTTAGCAATAATACATGGGCTGAAAAAAGTTCGATGCTTTCATAAATGGAAAGAAACCGCTAGTTTTAGCTGCCAGTGCATTGAAGACATGGGGATTATACACCTAATCATTTTATTAGAAATTGGAAGGACGATTTGTTTTGGAGACAGGTAGGTATTGCTCATGAAGTACTGTTTTATAAACAGCCGACACTGAGGAAGCCCTTGCAGATCTATTCTGTATGATCAAAACATCAAACTCGACAACAGAAGTGTTACAGTTTAAGTTTTTGGTAAGAAGAATATCTGCAGGATTTCTGACATTGTTAAAACCCAGTTGAGAAATACTGACATATCTAGAGTGTACTGCCAAATACAACATTGCTACTGCTTTTCTTTTCTTTCTTTTTTTCATGCTGGTTGTATTATGTCGAATAAGCAGCGACAAAATTTACAGCGTGTCTCAGTTCTTACAAACAGATCAAGTCAGTATTTTTTTTTCTTAGCTGGTTTCAATTTTTGCTCTTAATTAACAAGACATCACTTAATTTTTTTTTTTAATTATCCCAGGTCTGCATTACTTGAAAGGAAATCTTAACTGAGACAGGGACACCAATAGATAGCAAATAAGTAGGGCACCCTTGCTCCCAGTAGGCCTAGTCCCGCCAATCGATCTGTTTTATTCTGCAAATGTAAGCGCCTGGGTGGCTTGTTTAAAAAGAAAAAAAAATGTTCGTAACTTGGCATCCTGACACTTTGATTTCCCAAGTTGAGCCAGGACCTGTGTCTGTAGCTTCTGAATACAGATTAAAAAAAAAATTTTATGCGTGTATAGGCCTAGGTATTATATCCATTCACACACACACACACACACACACGCGCGCGCGCGCGCGCGCGCGCGCAGGCAGGCACAACTCTTTCCTCTGTGTGTGTGTGTGTGAGTGTGTGTGTGTGTGTGTGTGAATGCGAGCGCGCGCGCGTGCCGGTATATTTTTGTTCGTGCTGTTCATTGGCTGTTTAATGGTTGTTCAGGGTTTCTACCTCCATGACACGGAGAACACCCCTTTATGAAGCACACACACACACACAGCAAGCAAGCAAGCAAGCGCGCACGCACGCACACACATTTGGCTGTCTCAACCATAGGGGAAAGAACAGGCGGACGTAGGGAAGGACGTGACGTTAGTACCACCCACAGAACACCTTCCATTTCCCTGGTAGCCTACGACCGTACAGCGCTTTTCTTGATCGACAGCTGACGGCAACGCAATCACTGGTTGGCACAGGGAGATTGGACAGCAGAGGGCGTGGCTTTAACTGATAACTGTGCACCGTTTTGTTGAAATCTCCCAACGTGTGCGTAATAATTATGATTAGTACACTCGCTATTCGTTGTCGTACTTCAACATCTTTCGTCTGCTTTAGCACCGTACGCGAGCGTGAGTTGCTTGACAAGAATGTAACTGGAGACTCCGCCAGTCTCACTGACCACGTGACTATCTTCTCAGCACTGTGTCTCGTCACAGTCTCCGTCTCTTTCTTTTCCGTTAGTGTTATTTGAAACCCAGTCACCCTCACCGCTCTATAACCGATCAGGCACCCCGCTAGCCTATCATCCTAACTCGGTAAAGCCGTCATCTTATTGGCCCGTCGGCTCAGCTGGAAGCGATTGTCGAGTGGAAGCGAGGGGTCTCACAGTCGCGTGTTAGAAACTAATCCGCCCTATGAATGGCCGACGTGCAAATGACGGCCACGACAGGCTTGCCTGGATAGCCTCAGGGGTCTTTTGGTATGTGACGGGGATGATGAAGGGGTTGATGACGGGGAGTGAAGATGATTTGGGGTCTGGTTTACCCTGGATCCTCAGCCGAACACGGACGGCAAGTGGGTGGCAGCTTTGACGAAACGCTTGACAAAACCGGCCATGGGTCCCACAAAAAAAACCCATACCAAAGAATAGATTTCAAATCTATGCCCACTCTCCACTCTCAACCCCCCCCCCCCCTCTCTCTCTCTCTCTCTCTCTCTTAGGACGGCGCGAACGGCCCAGCTGACACTATCTATGACAAAGGAAAAAGCTGCGTCACGGTAAACGCGTGACGCTTTCCTTCTTATCGGCCCCCCCCCCCCCCCCCCCCCCCCCCCCCCCCCCCCCCCCCCCCCCCTCCCCCTTCGCAACCCTCTTTCCCCACACGGGGAGTAGCTACAACGCAGGAAAAATTTCAATTGCATTCTGACAATTGCCCGTCTCTCCCCCGCCCCTTCCCTGCACTATATTCATTCCCCCCCCCCCCCCCCCCCCCCCCCAAAACAAAGGCAGGTTGCCCTGCCGTGCTCTCCACCCACCACTTACCCCCTCCACCTGAGCCACGTGCGGCCGTAATTGGCACAAAGGCAATCGCCAAACCTCTCTCCTTCTCCTCCCCCCCCGCTCCCCCTCCCCCCATCTACAGTCCTGGTGCTCGCGACATCTGGTAAATTATGTCATGGTGTGTTCCCTGCGATGGTCTAAAGTAGCATTCGCCTATGGAGACGCATTAATTAACCAGTGCCGAGTAGGTTCAAACAATTTCCGAGGCGAATGGTGATAGGACTACCCCCCCCCCCCCCCCCCCCCCCCCCCCCCCCCCCCCCCCCCCCCCTGATGTGTGAATGACAGGTTGTCAAAACTGGATTCGGAGTTTTAGAATACATACAGGATCGCAACTTCACTGACCCCCTCAGGACTGCCTGTACTTGAGAGCCGAGGAAGACAGGGACAGAGAAGGCCTGGTAAACTCAAGAGTTTACGAGGCCTTCTCTGTCCCTTTGTCTTCCTCGGCTCTCAACTACTCAAATGATGATGATGATAATGAGCGAAAAAAAGGGGGAAGAAAGGGGAGGAGAAGAGGGGGCATAAAGATCATGGGAAAGAGAGAAAAATAGAATCTAACAAATATACTAATGGCCATGATATTAGTAATGATCATGGGTCATAATCATACTGTAATGATAATGAAGATATAGAAAATGGGAAAGATAGGAGGTTGAAATCCAAGAAATATACTAATGCGTAATAATAATAATAATGATAGTTGTAACAGTTATGATTGTGGTAACACCAGTGATAGTGATGATAATCGTAAAAGTATTAATACTAGTGATCATCATCGTCATCATTCTGAGTTTGATATTATTAATATTAGTAATGCTAATAAGAATTTTTTTAAATTGATAGTACTGCTTCTGCTTCTGCTTCTACCACTACTACTACTACTACTACTGATAATGATGTGATTTTTTTCGTCTGTTCTCCTTCGTCAAGCAGTCGCCATTGAGAGCTGTCTTTGAATTTTCCGCAAGCACTGGAGACAAGGAACTTCTTGTTTGAAAAGATTGCAGGTATACAGGGACCGTTGTATTTGTTGTAAGCAATTGCAAGGTCTTCACTATGGTCTTCACGTAGGTGCAGGTCGCCCTGTATCAATAGCTGTATGGCAGATATATGCAAGGTCACACACACATACACACACACACGCGCGCGCGCGCGCACGCACGCAAACACACACTTCGAATTGGCTCAGAGAGAAAGAAGGGAGTTTGTGTATGTGTGTTGATGCGTACGTCCTTGTGAGAGAGAGTGTGCGTATGTGGGGTGGTGGGGTGTGTGTGTGTGTGTGTGTGTGTGTGTGTGTGTGTGTGTGTGTGTGTTGACATTTGTGCTAAAAGGGAGGAAGAAGAAGTGACACGAGAGGAACGTTCGGATAGTCGTGATTCGGATACCCGTGACGCGCTGCAAAGCCGACCTGCGTTCAGTGATGATTCAAGAGACTTGAATGGTACACGCTGTCACTCGTCTTGTTACACTGTGCTGTGTTAACAAGACTTTATATTGAGAAATGTATCGGTCTAGACCACACACACACACACACACACACACACACACACACACACACAAATCATTCATGTCACCAGTTTTGTGTAATCCATGCATTGCTCAGTCAAAAAGTAGCAAGGTTGTTACACGAAGGATCCCTAAATTGACCTGGGCAGATTTTCCTCCAAGGGTGGTACAGGACTGCTCTAAAGGCAGGTGAAGACAGTGCTTCTCTGGGTCCTCCCCAGCACCTTCGGGTGTTTCTTTTTCTACTTTGCCTTAACTAGGCTGACCCTGGAGAAAGGTCCAGTGACGGTGAGGAAAGACCCACTGACCACAGGGAAAGTCCTGTTGACGGTGGGAAAGACTACAACTTTGGATTCTCTTTTTAGGGCACATAAGACCGTATGGCGAAAGCTTGGCTGTGTCTGGAGTTGCACTGTCTTCATCTGTCCGTGGGGCAGGGCAAAGATAGTTCGCCCTACGGAGGGCGTACAGTCTTTGGCAGGGGTGGTTGGGTCTGTGCTCGTGTGCTCGACAGCTGGAGGGTGGGTGTTTTTCGCCGGTGGGCTCTGCAGTTATGAAATACGGGCTGGTACACCCATGGGGACGCTACTATAAGGCTGTTATGAGTTGCATCCTGTAGTCGGATTTACCTCTGTTCTCTGGAGCAGTTATGTCCCTTGATATCTTAATGGAGTGTCATGCACGTGCCTGTACCCATCGTCAACACAGCGCATGCCTCCAAGGGTGGTACAGGACTGCTCT
>JADBJO010000063.1:94183-101683 GCA_016801955.1 Conus betulinus
ACACACATATGCAAGAAAGCATACATGTGAGCACACATACGCACACGCATGCATGTACTAATGCACACTCACAGACACACACACACACACAGACACACACACACACACACACACACACACACTGGGCAAAATGGAAAAGTACACAAGTTCTCATGTCTCCTGACATAGACAAGCTTGCATGCAAGGGCCTTCCAAACCATCTTGCCCCATTCAAAAGATGAAAAGGAAAGATAACAGTAAATGAATATAGTGAGTGGGTCTGTCATTTTATTGGTAATGACTAGAATAAAACAAAGGAGAGGCAAATAAAGCAGCACATGCTTTTTGATATTTACTTTTTCCTGATGCAGTTCTTTGGCGCTTCCTCAGATATTTATCAGGAATGCCTTTAGTCCAAACTTTTTTTTTATAATTGTCCTTCTGTGTCATTTTATTTGTATGGATTTATGATAGCATATACTTCTGTTGTTTGCAGAAATGCTGAACTTCTGTTACCTGTGTTCCACGCTGGAAGAACATGAGCGCAGTCACCTAAAGACAAGAGGAATGGTAAGGGAAACATTATGACCTGAGTCCCTTATTATGTTGATGTATCAGAATTGTCCTGTTATAGCTTTTAGAACAGATCAATTGTCCCATTTTTAGTGCCTCCAATTTTACAGTGGTCCAGATGGCAGAATTGTGATGTGGCTGAAGAGATGCAGGAGAGATGCAGTATCCTCTTTTGCTGCCTGTGTGCGAATATACGCATCCATCGCAATTTCATTATGTAAATCAGAGATGTAGCTCAAATGGTCAGCTGTCAGATGTAATCACTGAGTAGGTCAAGACACTGACCATTGAGAGGCTGAATACCCTAAATAAATTTCGCTTCAAGAGATGGGGGGGGGTGGGGGTTGGGGGGGGGGGGGGGGGGGAGAAGAAAGAAAAGTGAGTGTGATTAAAACTTGCACTCACCACAGAGGCTGACTGACCATAGACCCACAATCTTCCTCACAATGTGTTGTGGGTACTCTGTGCAAATGAATGACTGACCTAAGAGCCCAGCCTGTGTGTATTATTTTATCAGTATTCTCATTGTCTTGACACAAAACGGTATTGTCTGTACAAAGCTTCATCATCAGTCCTTTGTCTTTTTTCTGTCTCTTCACACATTCCCCGCACATTTAAACTCAGAGCGTTGATTCTCACAGTGCTGTGAGTTGGCGTGTTAAGCTGATACCTCCATCGTCTCATTTCATGTCTCACGCTATGTGTTATGAAATAGACTGTGATTTCAGAGAAACAAAAGTTTTCAACAAATAAACACTTCTTGTTTTGTAACGCACGTACACGCTTTTACAGGACACATAATGATACCTATGCTGAAAAGAATATTTTTAAAAAAAAACGCGTGCACAGTAGCATGTTAAAAAAATGTGTGAAAATCAGTGTTCTGCCTGCCTCTGCAAATGAAAACAAAGCCTGCAAAGCATAACACTGACACAGCTCAGTAAAATGGGGAAAGAAGACTGCACACAAGCGTTTTCTGGTTAGATGTTCGTGTTAAAGCTATTACACACACTTAAGAGACTTCATTATCTTTTTAACATTAAAGAAGGGTTTAAAACAATTCAAAACACTGACTTGAATATTGGCCCTAAACTCAGCATTGAGACTGATTTAATAATATTCAGGTAGAAGGATGAGCGGATGGACAGGTGGGCTTACTGAATAAATAGTTGGAGTTTTAATACTCAGGTAGAAGAATGAGTGGACGAGCAGTAGGCTCACTGAATAAATAGTTGGTGTTTTAATATTCAGATAGAAGGATGAGTGGACAGACAGGTAGGCTCACTGAATAGATTGTTGGTGTTTTAACATTCAGGTAGAAGGATGAGGGGATGGACAGGTAGGCTTACTGAATAGATTGTTGGTGTTTTAACATTCAGGTACAAAAATGAGTGGATGAACAGGTAGGCTCACTGAATAAATAGTTTGGAGGTTGTTTGATGGGCAGGTGGACCAGGCTGTAATGTTTTCAGGAGTGTGTGTTTGTATGTTTCAGAGAGAGAAAGCTAGTGTGTGTATGTTAAAGAGGGAGAAAAAGTGGATGTATATGTGAGAGAGAGAGGTGTGCGCACTTTAAAGCGAGAGGGAAATTACATAGATATGTGAAAGGTTGTCCATGTGAAAGGATATGTGCCCATTTGTGTGCAATTTATCTGCATATGATGATGCATTTCCATGACCTGGTGCATGTTGTCCTTCAGTTTATATCGTAGTCCTTTTTGCTATTGTAAGATTAAGGATCAACAAATTTGACATGCATATGTACCAAGACTTATTGGTTGCTTAAAGAAAGTTGGTCTTTTAGTTTTGACCTTTTTTTTTTTTGGTCAACCCTGGGATGGCCCATCGTGGTCAGCTAGGCTGTAGACATTATGAATTGAAATTGTCTGGGCAAATGCCATTCTTACCCAACCCAACTTAAAAGGTATCGGTTATTAGAGATGCCTGTAAAAATTTAATGGGAGTTCACTCCCATACCACAGCAACCCCAACATGCTGTATCTTTTGGTAGCCATGGATATGGCCATACAGCAAAAATGTTTTCACATTGGTTTTTAACAGTTAAAATGAATGAAAGATTTTTGGTTCCTTGTTTTCTTATGTTTAAGATGTGTGAAATCTTTCGGCTGATCCTTCATCAGATTTGAGTATTTAGCTTATACAAATGTATGCTGTGAAGAAAACTGGGGTGTGGGTGTGTGTGTGGGGGGGGGGGGGGGGGGGGGGGGGGTCATGAATTTCAATTTTCTTCAGTTTACATATTCCAGTGCAGTGGCAAACATCTTTTAATTTTTTATTTCTGCGAATAACAGACCACCTTTGACGGCAATTCACATGTATAAAGATTTGTTTATATCTGTGTCTCGCAATTGCCCCATATCCTCCCTTTGCATTCCTTTTCTTTGCTTTTTTTTTGTTTTCTCTTCTTCTATTTTTCAAATTGTTACAGGAGGCAGTGTCGCTGGCATTTAGAAACTGCATCCATTTACAGTGTAAGACAGAATATGTCTTTTCAGCTTTTGCTGAAATTACATGTGTGGTGTGTGCGTTAGACTCCAACAGTGGATGGGGCATTGTTGCGCGAGAGGAGACAGCAGCGCATGGGCTACGCTGCTCCAGTGCCACCCCGTGCCAGGAAGAGGGTCGAGGAGCCGGCAGTTGTTGTGCAGGAGGCACTCTACAAGGTCACTGTGTGGACCGGGGACTTGCCAGGGGCCAGCACTGACGCTAATGTGAGTGTTATTTCCCTTGGTAAATCTGCTTCTCTTGTCATTCTTGGTCTCAGTAGCCATTACTATATATCTCTCTCTCTCTCTTTTTCTGTCACTTTCTCTCTCGGTCTTTGTCTGTCTTTCTCTTTTTCTCTGCCTCTCTCTCTTCTTCATCTTTTTTTTGTGTTTCTCTCTGTTTGTCTGTTCGTCTGTCTGTCTGCCTCTCTCTCTCTGGCTCTCGCTCTCGCTCAGTATTTCTGTTTCTCTGTCCCGCTCTGTCTTGAGCGCACACACACACACACGCATATATGAATATATATATACATACACACAATTACACATACAGCGTATACATATATACAAACAACATGCACAGTCTCTCTCTCACTCTGACACACACACACACACACACACACACACACACACACACACACACACGCACACAATCTCTCTCATTGTTTCTCTCCCTGTCTGTCTCTCTCTGTCTCTGTCTACAGGAGTTCATTTAAACTGTGCTTCATTCTGACTGCGACCCAGCCAAAGCTGAGTCCTTTGTATGCAATGTAGCATAACACAATGGATTGATATTGAGCCATTCTTAACATGTCAGATGTTGTATCTGTTTCTCCGAGTCTGTCTTATATGTAAATCCAGCTCAGTACTAGTTATCCCAGTGTCTGTGTGTTCTGTCTAGAATATAAAAGCATAATGATTTTTTATTTCATTTGTGGCATTTGGATAGACCTCCATTTATAAGCAGGTATATTTGTCTCGCTAAAACATTAGCAGTTTGTGTGTTTGTCTTCTAAACTGTGAGACTCCATATTTTCCCTGCAGTGTATGTTTTTTTGTCATTTAAAACTGTTCAACTGCTTTTTTTTTCTTTTTTTTGTGTCTGATAAAACAAAATGTGGCATGCTGGATATATCTAAACAATTAGCACAGTTTGTGTGTTATTCTGACCCATCCCCACTCTCTTCCTTTATCTTATTCCCCGCTACCACCAACCCCCTTCCCCTACCATATCGGAAGATTACCACAGAGTGTTTGCAAAGGAATGATGTTTGTCGATTTGTTTTGACATTTCCAGGTGTACATTACAATAGTGGGAGATCAGGGAGTGCTGCTGAAGACCAGACTGTGGCGCCGCCAGGGAACCAACAGGTTCTGTTTTGTTCGTGGCTCTAGAGAGCCGTTCCATATCAAAGGACCAAGACTTGGAAGTCTACGCACCCCCTCACGGTTGAAGTGAGTGCTGCTGGCTGTTGCCGATAGTGACACAATTTTGAAATGCTTTGGAGCGAGTTGTGCATGCTGCTGTGCAAAACGTGGTGTTAAAATTGTTGTTGATGCAGCGTTCATCATGATCTTCTGTGTAGGGGAAGAGAGAAAAAAAAAAAGCACTGTCTGTTCGAATTGTATGTCAGAATATATGCACTTAAAGAAGAGAGAAAATAACAGAAGTTCTGAAGAAAAAAAGGTACTGATCAGTCATTATCTAAGCATTATGAAGTGAATACTTTCAGCATATAACATTTTGTTGTTTGTTACAGTGTTGTTTTTAGTGCATGCATATGAAAATACTTGTATGTATATTGGTCTGCATATATGGATGTATGTTCGTCAGAAGTCAAGTGAGTGGTATTTTCAACAAATGTCAAAGAATAAGCTTTACAGCTTGTGTATGTGTGTGTGAAGATGGTTGCATCTATGTATTATAGTATGTACTAAATCAAGATATGAAACAGTATCAGCAATGAATAATGCATATTTGATGAAGACCTCCTTATTTCTTGTATTGCTTTGTAGAAACCGCATTTAATGTGAAAGTTTGGCAAGTTATCCGTAAGTTGTCATTGCATTATTCAGTTGTGAAAATCAAACAAAACTGTTTATCAAAAAAAAAAAAAAAAAAGTGCAGGTCTTGTACACTTTTCTGTCCTTGCAATCATAATGCTATGTAAACAGAAATGAAATCAAAACACTTTCCTTTTGCATGTGCTGATTTGAATCAGAAAGTATAGCATGTGAAATGTTGATGTCTGTGTATGCAGATTTCACATTTAATTGGTTTTTCAGAAAGTGTTGAACCAAAATAAGCATCAGCACAAAACATTTTTCAGTTCAATACCTTTGCATCAGATAAATTGCTCATATGTTCTAGTGTTTGATTTATTCATTGCAAACTTAATGAGAGTGATTTTGTTCTGTTGAATAGAATTTTTTTTTTTTTTTTTTTTATCATTTCAGTGATACTGTACTATTTTTTTTTTTTGCTAAATGGCAAACTAATATATAGATAGATGAAGATGCATAGATAGACCGGTGTGGATTTGTGTGGGTGTGTATGTATGTTTGTGTGTGATGTTTCAGTGATACTGTGCTATTTTTTGCTAAATAGCAGACTAATACATAGATAGATAGATGTGTGTGTGTGTGTGTGTGTGTGTGTGTGTGTGTGTGTGTGTGTGTGTGTAAATGAAGTCTGTTTTTTCTACTATATGATTATGATGTGACATGCACTTGTTCTAAATGTGATGCAATAAAAATGGTGCCTTATTTTATTTATTTATTTTTGTTTGTTTGTGTTTTGTTTAAATAATAGCAACAGTAACAAGTATTCTCAGCCTCGTTCTCTTTTCTTTTCCAGCATGACGGAGTGGAGAAGCGTCATGGGTGGTATTTGGAGAAGGTGGAGGTTCAGTGCATGCTGACCAGGAAAGCATGGACATTCCTGTGTAAAAACTGGCTCTCTTTGCACCATGGAGATCCCGCCATCAAGCGGGAACTGCCGGCAGCAGTGAGAGAGAACGTGCCGTCAAAGGTAGCTGCCTTTTTACACTTTGAACAAAGCCAAGCTTTTGAATGGTTCAGTGAGGTTTTGTGTGTGAGTAATTTTCTTTTTTTTTTTTTAGGGGGGGATGGGATGGGGTTGGGTGGTGGTGGTGGTGGTTTTTGTAACCGGAAACAGATAAAAAGATTTTTTTTATTGTTGTTGTTTTTAACCGGACACAGATAAAAAGATTCATTTGTTTAAGTTTTAAAGGCAGTCATGACATAAAGATTTTGTTCTCTTCGAGGCCTTCATCATTGTTTTTTAATACATACATTCCTTCGTGAGAGATGCCTCCGTTCATGGTACGTTTATTCCGGTTTTTGTGCACCATAGAATCTAATAAAATAATCCAGAGGCAGGAGAAAACAGCAAAGTGAAAAAAATGAAACAGGGGGAGGGGGTGGGGGGGTGGAATGATGGAAGCAGCAAGAACATTGAAAAGTGGCCATCTCTGTGATTTCTCTATTTGAATATCTTTTTTTCCTGTGATCTTTTGTTCTTAGGGTAATAATTTCAAACCCTGATTGTTTGCTTGTTATGGTGCGATGATCCCCAGTGTATTCATCTAAGGAACGCAAGCAACAACACAACAATAGTACATTTGAAATGTGTTGTAAGTAGTATGCAGGATATTTGTCTTTTGTGAATGTTATGATGAACATAACATTTTGACACTGTTTTATTTCTATGGTAAAACATACTCGGTTCAGCAAACACATAGTATATGAAATAGATTTATAGATAGATACAGAGATATGGGTAAGCGTGCATTTGTGTGTATGTATGTGTGTGTAAAGATAGATAGATACAGGTATATAGATAGATAGATAGATAAAAACTGTGTGCTAGCACACACGTGTGTATGTATAGATAGATAGATATAGGTATATAAATAGATAAAGAATGCAAGCTAGCACACACATGTGTGTATGTAGAGACATAGATGTAGGAATATAGATAAAGAATGCATACATGCATTCACACATACATGCATTAGTCACAAGTTTGTCAGCTTGTTGTGATTATGGTGCAATATAATCTATAGGTCTGTTTATCAGCTTGTTATCATAATGGTGCAATATAATCTTTAACTTTATTGGCGTTTTGTTGTTGTTGTTGTCTTTAACAGAGTTTGAAGTGGTGGTGGAGAGACAGGAAAGAAACGTTTCGCGGGAACAGATGCCAATGTCTACATCATGCTGCACGGCACAGAGGGCAGCACGCGTCGGCATCAGCTGAACTCTCAACAAAACCAACGCGGTGCATGCTTCCAGAGGGGGCAGACAGACAGGTTCAAACTTCAGGTTCTGGACGTGGTGAACTTAGATCTCTCAGGTGGGGAAAAAGAAGCGGTTTTATCTTCTTCTTTTTTTTTTTTTTTTTTCACTGTGCCATCGACCC
>JADBJO010000063.1:106683-119183 GCA_016801955.1 Conus betulinus
TGTACAGTGAATGTTCAAATTCAGTTTATAAGTATGCATATGTACACAGCATGTGTGCATGTATATATATGTGTGTATGTGCATGTGTATGTGTGGAAATCAGAATCTTTACACTAATTTTGATGCATTTTGGTACCCTTTTCTAAAAGAGATTAACATTTTTCATCTGATCTAAAATTTTACAAAGATTTTTAACGAAGTTTCTGGTGCGTTTTTAGAAGGTGTATCTTAAAAAGATGAGTGAATGGGTTCTTTTTTTTTTTTTTTTTTTTTTTTTGATGACTTGTGAGTTGACTTCAACATGGTGACAGCCCTGATATGGCCCTTTGAGGTGGGCTGGGCTATAAGCAAAATTACCTTACCTTACTTAACGCCTTTTGGAGAAGGATGCTTACTCCTCACACAAATTCGATGACTAGGCAGTTGTTGTATAAGAAGGAAGCTTAGTAGGTGGTGTTCTGTGTAGGTTGGATCAGAACAGGCACCACTGAATATTGCCAAAGCAAATCGGCGGGAGTGCTGTGTTTCCTCTGGTGGGGTAGCTTAATGATGGTTTGGTGTGGTGGGTCACTTCCAGTGGCATGCTGGGGTTACAACAGCACAGATCAGGATGTGGTTGTGTGTAGAGGGAATATATGGGCAGCATAGGGGTAATGCCTTTTGAGGGCACAGAGAAAGAGACAAAAAAATGTATAGAGAAATCCAGGTATGCTTGTGTACAGTGTGTTTGTATGCGTGTGGTTTTTTCTTCTTCACAGAGTCAAGCATGTTGCGAATAAAGTTGTCCTGTGCACTGACTGTTACAGGGCAGTGCATGTATGTTGAAAAAATGTGTTTGTTCGTGACAAGCATGTGTTTGTGTTGGTCTGTGTTGATGGGTATGGGGGTTAGGGGCAGTTTTTTTTTTCTTTTTTCTAAACAGGAGTATATGGATGTTGTGCTGTGCAGTTTATGTTTCTGCATGTATTTATCAGGTGTGTGCGTGTAAATTTGTTTTTGATATACCTTAAAGGAGAGAGAAACTAGATGTCTTTGTATGTGTGTATGCATTTGTTTGTGGTCTTTTTGGTGTACATGCTTATGCCTTAAAATCTCTATGAGTTTGTTAGTAGGTGTTCAGACTGAGACAAGATTTTTCCCACAAATATTTGTCCGTTATGTTTATGCAGAAGAGGAGACTAACAGCTCATGAGACTGAGCTATGGTTGATTCTGCAGATAACGAAAGTTTGTCTCATATTCAGACCAATTTCTTTGTGTCTTCAGATGCACATGTGCAAATCACCACAGTATTTGTTACAAACAATCCAGACAGCTGTCATGAATCATGAAATGAAAATTTTTTATTTGATCTTCAACCCCACACGCTCAACATTTACCACATCAGATGATCCTTATGCCAAATTTTACTCTTGTTTAACTAAAATAGTGGGACAATAATTATGTTAAAACAAAAACGATGACTCAAGAACAAAGACAACATTTTGTTTTGAATATGAACCTTCATCTTAAATGCTTGTGGCTGAAGGGACTCAGGGCTGATCAAGTTAACTAACGAATCAAAGGAGCAGCCACAAAACTGGACACATGATTATGTGTGCACACACACACACACACACACACACACACACACACATGCATGCATACATGCACACAGGCAGGCAGGCAGGCACGCATGTGAACGTCCATGCACACACACACACACACACACACACACACACACACACACACACACACACACACACACACACACACACACACAAACACATACAAACATGAAACTCAACTTTATGTATAAATTCTGTCAGAAAAAAAGTAAGAATATTGCATGTTTTTTAATGGCAAACAGGAAATAATACTCCCAACATGACTTGGCTGTGTTAATAAACTGATCAGTCATTCAGATGCTGTTTTTTATTGGAGAAGAATGATGACAGCCACGGATCAAAGATGTAGATCAGTGTTTGATGAAGAATGTGTCAGGCACCTGCGAACTGTAAAGAGAACAAGTCCAAAGCTCGCCATATTATTACAGCCCCAGGGGGCCAGAACAGCCTAGTGGTAGAGTACCGGACTCGTAATCTTGGGGTTGCGGGTTCGAATCACCACCAGGCTGTTTCAGTACAGGGGGATTTTTCTCATGGAGTTATGATTGGTTCTGACTCCATTTCCCATACAGCCCTTCGAATGAGACTATAAACCGAGGTTCCGTATGTGAACGCTCACATAACATCTTGCACACACATAAAATCCCATCACCAACTTTCGGAAGAGAAGGCCAGTTAGGCCGTTGGTATGGATGACACGTTACACATAGCATGCACCTTCCCCGAAGTTGGAGTATGGCTGCCTTAATGGCAGGATAACAAATGATCATACACACAAAACTCCACTCCCTTTGTTGGGTAGATGGGATTAATCCTTGCCTGTCTATACAAGGAGTGTCCGCAGGAGTATCAGCCTGCGTATGCAAGAAGAAAAAAAAAATTACAGCCCCTGAGCAGGAGACAGAGTTTACCGACACAGCAAGGTTTGAAAAGGTTAAAAGCCAAATAATTCCGAGCATCATCCCATTTCATGTGTGTTGATTGTGTCTTTTCATTGTTGTGTTGCTGTTTTGTGTATCACAACCAAAGTACCTTCCACTCGGTGTCTGTGTATGTCATAACAAAATAACAAAGTTTTTTTTTTTGTATCATGTTGCTGCACAACTATAACTATGAAAAAAATATATTTCCGGTCTCATTTGTTCTGACTTGTCTTTTTCTCTTCTTTTTGTGTACTTCTATTCTTGAATTGTTATGTGTAAAAAAATGATGATAGTGGGTGATATATCGCTGTGTTGAAACTGATTTGTTGTATTTTATCAGCATTTAAACAGTGTGTTTTTCTGACCTTTTCTTGTGAAAAGATCATTTTTCAAAAGGACACAAAAAAGCAAAACTGAAGCAAGAATTGGACAAGAAAAGGAAAATGAAGAGGAAGATTGATCAAGCTTTGCGGCTGTATGCCTTTACTGAAGAACTCTGTAAATGAGAAAGGATTAGAATTGTACACAAGGAAAAATGTTGTCACTTTAAAAAAAAAAAAAGAAGACATATTCCAGATCATCTTTTTTATTCTTGCTGTTTCTGTCGCTATTGTTTTGCTGATATTCTCATCCCTTTTCTCTTCCTCTATCTCTGTGACCAACAGATTCATACTTACTTGCATTCTCTCTCGCTTTCTCTCTCTCTCACACACACACGCACACACACACACACACACACACACACACACACACACACACACACACACACACACATATATAATGCATGTGTACACGTTTATGAACATCATTAACTCGGACTTCACAAGCATTTAACCAGCTTTTCTTTTCCCTCTTTTTCATTGCATGGTCCAGCAGACAAATCTGTGCAGTACGAGGTGATGGTGAAGACAGGAGACATGCGTGGGGCCGGCACAACGGCTGACATTTACATAATCTTCAGCGGAACCAAGGGCAAAACACGCAGGATCTTCCTCGCTGATTCCTCCAATAATTTTGAGCGCAGCAAGACAGAGAGCTTCTTGGTAGGTTGTCCTGTAGTGTGTGTGTATGTGTGTGTGTGTGTGTGTGTGTTGTGTTGCTGTGTCAGCGTGAAGATGTGTGCTCAGTGCAATTTTTTTTAGTCATGTCAGATTTGCCAGTTCTCCATGCAGTAGTGGCTTTATTGTCATCAGTGCAAATTGGAGGAGAAGTGAATGTCATCATAAATGTTAACAACTTCAAGAACATGACCATAACCAGCAACTTCATGAATGTGTGATATGGAACGTTTGCGTTCTCCGTTGGATCAGAGAAAAGAAAGAGCATATGCACACAGATAAACATGCACGCACACACTCATAAACACACACACACACACTCTCTCTCTCTCACCCACACACACACACACACACACACACACACTCGCACGCACACACACACACACACACGCACACACACACACACACACACACATGCACATGCACGAGCACGTAGATGCACACATGCTCTCTCTATGCTGTAATGTAATAGTTCATGGGACAATGCTGTAAAGGTTAAAGGGACAATGCTTAAATGGTTCATGGAAGAATGTTGTGATGATTCATGGGACAATGCTGCAAAGGTTAAAGGGACAATGCTTAATGGTTCATGGAACAATGTTGTGATAATTCATGGACAATGCTGTGATGGTTCTTGGGACAGTGCTGCACTGGTTCATGAGTCAGTGCTCTAATGACTAGCTGGGCTTTCCATTGCATGGTTACAGAGTGTACAAAGTGCTTCGTTTTGTCAAGTGACTGCCTGTGTTTCACTTACAGCTGAAGGCTGCCAACGTGGGGAGCCTGAAGTATCAGAATAGGTCTGGACGCTTCCGGACCTGACGCTGGCTGGTTCTGTGATCATGTAAGTGCTGAAAGAGAAGAGTGTCGTTCAATAACTTAGTGTGAGTGGGCACAAGGTCTGGAATCATTTGTGTCGCTGGTTTTTGCACTAAGTACTTATGCATGTGTATGTGTATATTTGTCAATATGTATGTGCATATAGATATACATGTGTGCATTTTATGTGCTTAAGAATATTAATGTCTTGAAAAATTTCAGCAAAAAAAGAGGCAAAACGTTTCAAAAAATTTAGCATGTAGGTGCTGTAACGAAAGCTTACCTTCACCAAAGTTGAAGGTCCATTAGGTTTAGTCAGTAGGAATATTGAGAATGGAACTACTCCAGGTTTGTCCAATGAGTTGTTTAGAAATTTCATTGAAAGGCTAACCATTTTGTCCCAGATGTTAACTCAAGATCACAGCTTCAGACCAGTATTTGGAACTGGCCTTTCTTTCTTGGACAAAGTGAAAAGATTCATCCTTTTGCACTGTTGTCATAGTTTTCCTGTTTTGCTACTACAAGACATCCACTAGAATACATTCATGAGTACATTTTAGAAGTAAGTATGCAGATTTATGTGTTGATTTGAAGTTGAAGGCACTTGAATGTCTGTCATGTACCAGAGAGACAAAAACACCGTTCTTCATTTCAAATTATTCTTTATCTTGGTTCTGTTACGTTCTGTTCACAGATCAAGGTACGCAAGAGTCTGTCTCGCCAAGAAATCTCAGAAAAACTCACTCAGCAGAAACAAGCCTGGAAAGAAGCCAAGCAGCAAGCAGCAACCAAAGTCAGTGACCAGGAGAAAGAGAATACAGTCGACTGCACAATGAAGACAAGAAAGACGAGGAAGCTGCCGAACCTACACTGAACACAACAAACACCCCCAGGTCAGTGACTCCACGGAGAAACGCAGGCGAGAAGAAAGAAACAGAAAACGCAGGCGGCGTCTTTGGTGAGAACGGAAGGGTGCTGAGAATTCCAGTGTGTGAGGAGTACTTTTTCCCATGCTCCAAGTGGTTTGCTTCTGATCAAGTGGATGGTCTGTTTGAACGCGAGCTGCCTGTTGAGAAGCAGATGCTCTGTTACAGAGAGAGAGAAAGTGCTGCATCAGGTCTGGTGTAAGATGCTTTGTCCTGTCCTTCTTCTCTTTTACTGGGAGTGAGACAGATGTATATGTAGTGGGGGAAAACAAGTGCAGGCTAACTATTTTATGGTTTTTCTTTTTTTTTTTTATTGCTTTCTTGCTTGTTCTTTTTTCTGGGCAGTCTGTGATACTTTCTCTTGAATTCCTTTTCTTCGTCAGTCGCTAAATTAAAATTGTGATTTTTCTGACTAGTGTGGCCATCATCCTTAAGACAGCAATATTTTTATTGAGTTTGTCCTTCAGCTAGGTCATTGCAGAATTTATCCCTGGGAGAGGTCATTACTGAGTTTGTCTTTTAAGATTCACTGTTCCTCTGAATGAAGGAGACAAGCAAATTATAAGACGAAGCATGACGTGTTTGGACCTCACTGGTCTTGTAAGTTTGTTTCAATTTGCACTTGCTGTCACCTCACTCTGAAACCAATTTGGGAAGGTAGAAAATATTTTTATGGAGTTTGTCCTAAAGTTAGGTCATTGAAGAATTTGCCCCTCGGAGATGTCATTGTAGTGTTTGTCCTTGTGGTAAGGTCATCAATCCTGTGTCTCAGTGAGGTCATTATGAAGTTTGTCCTTCAGTAAGATCATCCGGTTTGTCTGGCAATGAGGTTATTTGCAGAGTAGCAATTAAGTATCATGTTTGTCCCTCTGTGAGGTCATTGTAGATTCTGTTCTTCGCTGAGGTCATTGTAGTGCTTGTCCTTAAGTGAGGTCCTGCTAGAACTTGTCTTTCATTAAGGTCATTAAAGAGTCTGCCCATCAGTGAGACTGTTCTAGTGTTTGTTGTTCAGTGAAGTGGCTATAGTTTGTTCTTCAGTGGATATAGTTTATCATTATTTTAACTTGTCCATCATTCCCTCTATATATGGAGAAATTTAACTGTTCTTTAGTAAAGACATTGAACTTTGTCCTTCAGTTACAGTTACAGCTGGATCATATCAGAATCTGTCTGTGAATGTGATCAGTATAAAATTTGTTCCACCATGATGTCACTGTTGAATTTGTCCTTCAGTGAGGGTTTTTTTCCAGTTCATTTTCAAAAAGAAATTTACACCTGTCTCTAGACATCATGTAAACATGGCCTAGATGAATGCTGCCATCCATGCTAAGGAAGAGTGCTGTCAGAGGGTTTTTTCTTGTTTGTTTGTTTCTTTCTCACTGCACGGAGAGGCTTCTAGCCACATTTCCTGTCTGATGACTAGATCATGGATTGGGCAGTCATGGAGCACCAGATGTTGTGTGGTTATTCAGGCTGTGTTATGGGCAAAGGTGTCTCTCAAGCGGTTTTCTGTCAGGCATTTCTTGTCCATTTTTAACTCTGGGGGGGGATGGGTAGAGATGGTGGGTTGGAGGATGTTAGAAGTGGAGAAGAGTTGGGGGGATGGGTAGGAATGATGGACAGAGTGGGGATAGGGAGGAATGGGAATTCTCCTGTTTTCGATTTTTCAGTGCGATGATTCCCAAGTTGGCCACCCCAGTTTCCTCATACCCTACCTACCACACTTCATTTCATTCCATCAGTCTACAGAGATCAAACCGTTAGCGTCTCCGTAAGGCCACTGGCCATAACAGACCCTGAATTGCTGCTGTGCTTGCTCTTTGGTGGTGCTTGGTGATGCCTGATCTGCAAACTTTAGCAAAACACCATGTGCCTATGAATGCAAATGTGTGAGCATTTTTCCTTTTAAGATCAGCTCCAGTGTTGAACAGCATAGCATGGTTTACCATGTAGGGAGAGATGTTCCACCACACCTGTTGAAGGCAGAGGCCAATATTTCAGTAGAACCTGTCAGTGATACTCTGTAGAATGTAGAAAAGAAAATAAGTTTGAAAAGAAAAACAGAAGGGCTCTTGAGTGAGTGCCAGTCTTCACAAAAGTCTGGCAGATTCTGGATCCACGCCATAGAAATTTAATGGGTTTGTTCTAGGACCTTATTCCACCTTTCCACCAAGTTTGATTAAAATCAGTTTAGTAATTTTGGTATAGTTTTGCTGACAGAAACAAATTAACAAACAGACCCAGGTGAAAACTGTAATGTAGGACGGGGGGTAAAAATGGCTTTGGTTTTGAATAGGAAGGACCTGAATTAGCAGGTGAATGTGGTGCAGGCAGAGAGGAAAAACATGTTCCCACAAAGAATATGTCTTTAAACTGAAGTAGTCTTAATTGGGAGAATCTCAAAAATCACCAAGTTGAAGATTTTATAATCCCCTCACGCTGAAGATTTTGTATGTTATATCATACTTGGAAGGTCTTGTATGTCATATTTTTCTTGGAAGATTCTGTGTGTCATATCATACTTGGAAGGCCTTGTATGTCTCATCACACTTAGAGGTTTTTTTTGCATATCCTGTCAAATTTTGAAGAAGATGTGTGTGTCCTGTCATACTTTAGAGAATTTGCATGTCCCCTCATAATCTGAAGATTTCCAATGTGCCATCATACTTTGGGAGATTGTGTATGTCCCATCATACTTGGAAGACTTTGTTTGTCCATCCTGCATGGAATATTTTGTTTTGTCTCTTTATTTGTATGGAAGATAGTTCTGCTATTTTGTCCATCCCTCTTAAAGCATATCAGCTGTGTTAGTTTCCATAATTATTATTTCTTGCCCATTCTTTCATTTCTGTTTCAAAAGCCTGTCACCTCTATCAGTTTTTTCAAGTGATGATTTTTATTTGCTTTTGGGCATGATACTTATATGCTGTTCTATATTTTCCCATAGCTGTGAGGCTAAAATACTATTAGAAGATATACTCACCAATCTTGTGGCATTGCATACCAGTATTGTGTACATAGTTAAACGACAGAGAGACACTGATATTTTGATAGTGCCTAGATGTAGATCTAGTGATCTTGTAGAACCTCTGTGATATCTAACTCTGTTCTGAAGTATTGCTAGCCTACTGCAGTATTGATACCTTTATATTTTGGGTTGTTATATGTCAATACAGTGTACAAAGTATTATGTATTGATTAGTATTATGGTAGAGTATTGATGTTGCATATTTGTTATTTGCTTTGATGTTTTGAAATCGTTTTCATCTCCAAATTGTCTTCACCAAATATAGTATTAGATGTGGTGCATCCAAAAAGAATGTGAGGTTTAATGTGTTTTTTTTTCTGTACACCAGCATTGTTTTAGAATGGAATTCATGCACATGCATCTTTTTAACCATGTATTTCAGGTAAATGACGCATGTAAGTGTGTGTCATACACCTGATGTAGTTCTGAGTCATATATCTCACATAGCTGTGTTCGATCTTCTTTCAATGAGCCATCAGCTAGTCACTATCCAGCGGGATACTCAGTGTTTTTTTACATTGAACAGATTCACAACTGAATTGAAAGGAATAATGTTACCGTATGCTTCATTGTGGAACCAGAGATTTTCTATGTTTTGTTGGAATGTGGAGAATCGAAGTACTGATGATAATGAAATGCTGAAATGTTTTTGTTGCCAGTAACACTTTTGTGGTTTATACTTGCTTCAGCAAAGTGAATCATCTTTTTTGAGCGTTTTTGAAAGAACATACTCTTAACACACTGAAAAATCCTCAAAATGAGAGGATTGTGGTTTTTTATTTTTGAATGAAAAATGAGGGTGAATGATAGTTACATCCTACGTTGTAAGAGCTCAGTAAGTGAAAAAAATACTACAGAACAAAAAAGGTTATGCCCAAAACATACAGGAAAAAAAATAGATTTAAAAACATGCTGCCACATAATGGATCACAAAATACATATAAACAGAACTGATTTCTCTGTACTCGCCTGTGCTTGTGCATGAACACATACACACACACGCACGCGCACACACACACACACACACACACACACACACACACACACACACACACACACACACACAGCATAACTAAACTGGATTGGACTCTAACAGCCTAATCAAGTTTTGAAGATGAACACAAGAAAAGTTGTAAACTGAGACTCTAAATTGTAAATGGTGAGAGAGTTTGTGCAAGCTGGACTGAGATAGTGACTAGGAAAAGATTTGCCCTCCATGAAACCTCTTACGACAGCTTGGGACATAGAAGATGTATCCATGAGCTGAGGAATAAAGAGATGAAAGGGATTGTACAGTTTGAAGTGTTTCGACTGATGTGAAGGAGCAGTATTTGAGAACATATTAAAACAGAAAATTTCAATATGTATTCAGTCTTGTTGGATAAAAATCAATCTCGGCAAACAATCTCAGACAGAAAGGGGGAGATAAAGCCATGCCAGTCCCGTGACAGCTTCCTGTTCTTAGTTTACTCTGTGCGAGGTCATCAACAGTAGTGAACATAGTCGAAGAATCTCCTGTTGAATATAACAAAGACCTTGCTGATGAATCAAGACAGAATCTTCATGTAGTGTCATGGTATCACAAATTGTTGTTTGAAAAGAATGCAGGTATTGTGGTTGCTGGCATGCTTCAGTCGTTGAAACATGGTGTGAATATGCCTGGACAGAAATGTGGATGACACGTATTCACGTGGCATGCATCCCCCCATAAAAATCAAATAAATGAGTGAAAATCTGAAAGACTGATATTCAACAAATGATCTGCTGATGCCAGCAGGCAGCTGTTTTGTTGGCTCTACCGAAGTTGACACCCAATTGCAAAAACATGAGCATACGTTGTAAAATGCTTTGAGTTTGGTCTCTAACTAACCAAACTCAAACCAAAGATAAGCACTATTTAATTTTGATAATATTATTAAATAATAATTCACTTGAGAGTCGATTTTTGAGAGTTTTCTGTACATGTTCATAGTACAAAGGTAAGGGACTGATGTTCATGTGAGGTGAGGGTGAGATGTGATAGTAGTGATGGTGGTGGATAGCTCTAAATGGGTAGAGAGCATGGTTCTCTTGTACATGTTATTGAGCAGCACAATGGTGATATTTTGTTAGCTATTGTAGCAGTTGTTGTATCTTTGCTTTTCTTCCATTGCTCTTCATATGTCTATGTTATCATTTTGTTTGATTATGGACTGTCCAAACCAATATTATTAGCGGTGCAATTGTTGTCACACTGTGATAAAAAGGAGATGTCATCAGAATATCCTGTTGGTAAACTGTCTCTGATGCTTTACAGTGAACTGATCTCACACACTGTTTTATTTATGGCTTCATGTTTGTCATGATGATTTTTTTTTTTACCCGATTTTTTTAAGTGTGATTATCTTAAAAGTTTATGTAAGCCTTATTTTACTGTAATGAAGGTCTGCTTCTTGGCTGCTGTATAGAATACTCATTTTTGATTTGCTATTTCTCTGCTTTTACAAGGTAAGAATCTCTCTTTCTCTGTCTGCTCTCTCTCTCTCTCTCTCTCTCTCTCTCTCTTTCTCTCTCTCTCATTAAACAAAACACTCAGACCACACCACACATTATTCTTTTCAGTTTCTGAAAAGAAATTATGTGCATGCTTTCCAATTGCTTCTTACCAGGGTAGTCTTTGTTATTACAAGAATCATTCATTCTATTCAAAGTGAATGCAGAAAATATATAGGAAATAAAACATTTTTGAAATAACAGCATTTTGACATGTTTGATAAGGAAGTTTGTGTAATATACCTGTGGTCAGTCCTATAAAAAACAGTTAGGATAAACATTAAGAGATATCTATGTATTATTTTTCTTCTTAACAATAGAATGTCACTTACGTAAGACACTTGTGGTAATTATGATGAAAATAAAGCAAGTAATCCTCAGAACTATTAACATTTTACTTTTTAAAAGCCTATATTTTAACGTTGTGATCATGTAATATGGAATTAGTAAATGTATACTCCAAAGAAATCAACATTATTCATTAATATTAGACAAGTCTCAATATTGTTCTAAACAAGTAGTAACGGTACATATCTCAGCTTTTTGGTACTACACACATTGTATAACCAGATTTTTAATTACTAGGTATTACATGAATATACATTTAATAGCTTTTGGTAGAGGGATTATGTTACACAGGTTCAGTTTACTTACAATAAAGTAATACATTATTTCCACTTTGCTTTTCACCTTTGATGTGTTTTTGTGTTCGAGCAGACATGTTTGGCTTGTGTGGTGAGTATTCATCCTCCTCTGTGAGGTCTGCCTCTGCTGTACTTTTTTTCGCAAGTATGAAAGACGGTGTGCATGGTTCGACTATGTATGGACTCTGATCCTGAGATTGTACACCATGTGCGGTCTTCTTGGATGACTGGCGGTCAACAAGGGTGCTATGTTTCTGCTGATGGGATGGGATGGAGTGGTCAGGGATGTGGGCAGTAACGATTTGACAGGGCATTTCCTCCATATTCCTGGAACTGGTGTCACAGCTTGCGGTGATGGTGGTAGTTGTGCCCTGTCCTCGCTGCCTGCACGTCATGCTTGCACGCCGTCTCGCTTGATGGACACGTTGTCATCCCCCCCTGAACCCAAACTCTGACGTGAAAGGGGCGGCCACTTCGGTGAAAGTCTCCTTGATCCAGCATAGCCTTTCCTGACTAAGACGGTCCATGCATGGTGAAAAACCAGCATCCTACTTGAGGCGGTGCCAGATTTTTTGTTGTTGTTGTTGCTGGCACTTCTTCTATGCTACCTCCGTGGCATCGCTCTCGCACTGCTCATTCCGACCCCCTGTCTAAAAGCCACAGCCCAGCGCGGCCTGCCACAGCCCCGGACCTGCAACCAACAGTGAGCAGTCAGTGTCAACCTGTCAAAAGGCAGTTCTGCAAAAAAGGGACACTGCACTGCTGCCTTGTCACTTCGGTGGTGTTCAGTGGCGACAGGTTCTGACCCAGCACACACAGGACACCACCTGCTAAGCCCCCCCCCCCCCTTCCCCCCCCCAAAATTGAGCATGATAATTGGTGAGAGTCGCAGACACATCGATAGATATGTGTGTGTGTGTTTGTGTGTGTGTGTGTCGATTGCTGGATAGGTATAGATACTTGC
>JADBJO010000063.1:121683-136683 GCA_016801955.1 Conus betulinus
GAAAATCCGGAATATTTCATGACACATAATCACTGGTATCCTTTCTGATTACAGTTAAAGCTGTCGACAAGGCAAACAGCAGAACGAAGTCCTATAACAATGGATGAAATCATTGAAAGGATGTGCGCGCACGTACGTCAGTATGCCGGCGCGTATGTACATCTCCGCAATTCACCCCCCTCCCTTTCAGGGGGGATAAAAATGATAAGAACATAAATAAGAGAAACAAATATAGCCTATATCTCTACAGCTGTACACACGTGCAAATAAAACCTAAAATTTGTGAACAAGAAAGTGTCCCTAAAGTGCACGCACGTAAGCGTGAAAACACATGGTAAGTCGAGGAGGCTGATCTCTCTCTCTCTCTCTCTCTCTCTCTCTCTCTCTCTCTCTCTGTTCCACAACCACAGAAAAATTAGAAAAAAAATAACACATAAAGCGCACACTCTGACAAGATCTTTCTTTAAAAGTAAAAGAATAACTAAAGAAAACGAAGAAACGAAAACAAGAAACAACCGCGCGGCTACATAAAACGCCCATATACAGAAATAGAATCAAACATCTACACATTAGTTAGAGAAATGAATGAATGGAAGGAACTGGGATGGTAGGACACCGAGCATACCAATACTGGGCATTTGCACACTTTTTTTTTCGTAAATGACAAGAGAACAGTCACATCTTCCCTGTGTTGAGAGCAACAAATCGAAACGAAGATACTGCCATTGAACTACATCAAAACATCAAGAGTAGGCATCTTTGTTTGATTTAAGCGTCTGGCATCGAAGCAATGGCTACAGAAAACAAATAGGTAATCTAGGCTGAATTTATATACAAGACATGAGAACTGACATTGCCATCAAAGTTATCAAATTTCAGCTCGTGGATTGGGGGCTAATGTAGCCTCTCTCTAGCCTCTCTCTCTCTCTCTCTCTCTCTCTCTCTCTCTCTCTCTCTCTCTCTCTCTCTCTCTCTCTCTCTCCGCTACATACTCCTTTCTCCCCATCCTCAGTCTATTCACAGACGATTGAGCAAGGAATGAACACACAGGTAATAGCAAACCCACCCACAAATCTGGCGAACATTAATCAACACATACATCTATTTATGCTTTGATCACTTTTCATAACCACTTTCATTTCACACACGCGCGTGCGCACGCAAACATGCACACATATGCACGCACGCAGAGACTCATGCGTGCGCACGCACGCACGCACGCACGAACACCTACTCCCAAGACAACATTATTAAGAGACAATACATTATTAAAAGACTCAAAATATATGTACATCATCACACTGAATCGTACTCTTCATTATAAACAGTCCACTTCTTCTGCGAAAAAATGTACACAAATATCACCACTCTGAATCGTAGTCTTCACTACATACAGTCCACATATGCTCTCAGATATACGTGAGCATGATCACACTGAATCACATTCTTCACTTCATGCAGTTCACGTGTTGTGTGAAATCCTCTCGATTGAACACAAATGACATGAATGGTGTTGAGGACGAGCGCCAAGCAAACCTCCATTTTCTCCCTGTGACCGTTTATGAGAGATTCTAGTATTTCCATCATTCATATTCATATCTTACCATGAGCCTTTTCAGGCCTAGAGTATAAGTTTTTGGCTTCTCTGAATGTCTGAATCTTATATGAAAGCCCGTGTGTCCGAGGTGTTGTACGACAGTCCACGTGTATGAAGTCTTGTTTAACAAAAATATACGTGTCTAGGGTCTTGCATTAAAGCCCGTTGTCTACGACATTGTTTGAAAGCCTGTAAGTCTTAGATATTGTCTGAAAGTCCGTGTGACAAAGATCTTGCATGAAACGACCGTAATTATGTCTAAAATCTCATAATAAGTCCGTGGTTCTAATGTCTCGTCTGAAACGTCCGTGTGTTTTAGGTTTTGTATGAAAGGCCCAAGAGTGTAAGGTCTTGTACGAAAAGTCCATTTTTCTAAGGTTTTGTATGAAAGTCCATAAGTCTAAGTTTATTTGTAATGAAAAGTCCATCTGTCTAAGTTTTGTATGAAAGTCCACAAGTCTAAGTTATTTGTAATGAAAATCCATGTGTCTAAGTTTTGTATGAAAGTCCACAAGTCTAAGTTATTTGTAATGAAAAGTGCATGTTTCTGAGGTTTTGTGTGAAAGTCCGTAAGTCTAAGGTATTTGTAATGAAAAGTGCATGTTTCTGAGGTTTTGTGTGAAGTCCATAAGTCTAAGGTATTTGTAATGAAAAGTCCATGTTTCTGAGGTTTTTGTGTGAAAGTCCATAAGTCTAAGGTACTTGTAATGAAGAGTCCATGTGTTAAGGTCTTGGATGAAAAGCCCATGAATCTTTAAGTCTTGTTTGAAAATTCCAGGAGTCTACCGTATTGAATAAGAATTCTATATGTCTATAGTCTTGTACGAAAGTCGTGAATCTAAAGCATTGTATGAAAAGTCCACGGGTCTAGGGTCTTGCATGTAAAGTCCACGAGCCTAAAGTCTTGCATGACAAGTCCATGAGTTTAAAGTCTTGTATGGACATCCATGAATCTAAGATCATGTATGTTAACTCCAGAGTTTAAAATCTTGCATGAAAAGTGCACGTGCCGAGGGTTTTGTATGAAAGTCCATGACTCAAAAGTCTTGTCTGAAAAGTCCTTGCGTCTAAGGTCTAATATGTAAACTCTGTGTCTGAGGTACTGCATAAAAAGTCCGTGAAAATCTACCGTGTGACCTCTTTCTGGCAATAAAAAGTCCACCGCTTCAGTTCTGTCTACAGATTGTCAGTCTGGTACATGAATGTCTTCCAGCTTTCCCTTCCTTGACGGCCCATAGAACAAACAAAAATAAACTCTTTGAGATCAACATCTTTAGATCAAGAGGGAGTGGAGGGAGATGAGGGAGGGGGAGAAAAAAAAGGAAGAACGAAGAAACTAACAGAACATGCTATCGAAGGAATATTTTTATCAGGCAGAAATACGCTAGAATGTTACGAAACATTTCTGTCCTGGAACAATACGAAGGATTGACCAGTGCGATAAAACTGATTTTGGAACACAGAGAGAGAGAGAGAGAGAGAGAGAGAGAGAGAGAGAGAGAGAGAGAGAGAGAGAGAGAGAGAGAGAGAGACGATCATTGAATTAACATTTAATCAAGACCAATCACTGAAAAGCAGTGGCTCAGACCGACTGTTTCGCCAGTCCAGCTCTTTGAGCATCTTTGTGACCGAAGATTTCACTGTGGAGCACAACAGCACAATCATTCTCATCCACTGACCTCTTTTTCGGTTGTCGCCTTCTCTATACAATCTTGAGCTGTGTACCCTCAACCCTCCTCTCCCTTGCTCCCACCCCCAGTCTCCGGCAATGTCAAAACCAATCCTTTAAAAGACGAGCTCTTGTTCTTTCCGTCAGTTGTTTATTTCCGTTTGCAATATGCAAACTCATTACCCACCCGCCCTACCCCCTTCCCATCCCCCCTCCATCCCCCGCCTCTCTTTTGTTTTTGTACTCCCAGTTCTTATAGAACAGGGAGTACTTTACAATGGGAACGAAAAAATGCTGTCTGAGGACAGAAAATGCACCTGACCAGCAACAAAAATTATTCAACAAAAAGGAGGTTTTGATGGTGTATATGTGCCAAGCTGACACAAGGCCCAGATTTGTCTAATATCTGACGGGGAAAAGGGCATTTGCAAATAGAAAGAAGGCAAAGTTTGAATACGTGCCAAACGTAGGCCTTGATATTCGTTGTTGTTGTTTGTTCGCTTGTTTGTTTTTTTTTGTTCTTCTCTGTGTGAATGCGTACAAGCGACAATAATAATTCACCATTTTTCGTCCGGTTGTTTTCCGTAGCCGCTTTCACTTTCCCTTCACACACACACACACACACACACACACACACACACACACACACTCAGGGGAAACGCAAGACACGTCTGGCCTCGTCCAGACTGCCCTTAGTGCCGGCAGGTCTAGCTGGGCGGCAGAAGGCCCACGGACAGCTCACGTGGGCACAGCACCAGATGGATGTGACACTTGCGGCGATCGTGACTCGAGTCCACCCGGCCCTGGCAGACACAGCGGTACTGCACCCGGGAAGGCGACAGCACATTGGTCTCTACGAAATGCCGGGTTCCCCCCCCGAATCGCGCAGGTCACCGACATCACCACGTAGTCCTGAGGGATCCAAACAACCACAGTGTGTCATCACATCAACACTGATGATGATCGATGATGATGATGATGATGATGATGATGATGATGATGATGATGATGGTAATGATGATGACAACGATGACGACGACGACAACGACGACGTGTGTGTGTGTATGTGCCTGTGCGCGCTTGAGCGTGCATGAGTATATGTGTGTAAGCGTGTGTGTGCGTGCGTACGCGCGCGCGTGTGTGCGTGTGTGCGTGCGTGCGTGCATGCGTGTACGTGTGCGCATGAGCTTTACCGTCAGCTTGTCGCTGCCTCTCTCTGGTAGCCAGGAGGTGGAGGAGTCGGGGGGCCGGGCAGGGCCCGTGGTTGTGCTAGCGTTGTAGTAGAGGCAGCCGTCCAGATTCACCACCCCACGCACTCCCTGCCGGACAAAGAGAATATCGTTGAGGAAGGTCGTTCAATTACACGCAGATCATCACGTATACATCGTTTTCCCGCTTATCTGTGTTCCGCGGAAACGGGTGTGTGTGTGGGCCTCTTATGCTAACAGCTGATCGTAAGCTCACAGCAATGCACACTTCCTTGCGGATGTAGCCTACTCATTATTTCCCACAACCGCGCGCATGGCGCGTGTCGTCTGTCACACAACACGGTTAGCTAGTGTGCACGCTCGACAAAATTCCCACGCGCGGGAAGATGCTGTGTTTTTACCATACTTACGGGCATGCAGGCTCTCTCTCTCTCTCTCTCTCTCTCTCTCTCTCTCTCTCTCTCTCTCTCCAACAGTGACCAGGAATGGTGTGATCAGAGGTGCTGATCCAGTTCTCACTGAACACGATTAAAGCAGATGACACCATGCTATGCATTCATCCAATCCATCAGATGGTGGTGGGTGCCTAACTACGTTTCATTAAAGAAATCATACTTTCCTTTTTGAATGTCCTTTCTTTGCGGTGGATTCCATACTCAGAGCGTTAAAGACAATACACATATTTGTGATCAATCGACGAAAGTGCCGAAAACAAACACAAAATGCTCTGTTTGGAACTGCTATAAGGATACGATGCCGCTTTTAGCGTTGGAGGTCCACACGCCTCCATGTTAATTACGGATGCATATCCATGCAGAATTAATAATCACTCGTGCCCGGGTCCACGTACACATATACACAAGCACGCGCGCACTCATTTGCCTCTCACCCTTTAATAATCCACCAGCATCATCCGCTCCCAGTCTCTCTGTTTTACCCACAGGCTACCGTTCTTCATTCTTTTCAAGGTCAGTTCAAACTGAACAAGTCTCAGAAGGTGAAAGCGTCGTGTTTCTTCTCTTGGCCTTTTTTTTTTTTCTTTTTTTTCTTTTTTTTTTTTTTTTTTGTGCAGCCGTGTAGTAGTTGATAAATTGTACCCACAAGTGCACGTCCAACGCAAATGTTCTGGTCGTAAAAACAATACAAAACTATGCACACTGGTATATCTCTTGTGCTCATTTGAAAGATTCATTGGTATGATTATTTTGTACAAACACACAGCGTACCGTCAAGTCGGGCACACGGCTAATGCTGTTAATCTCTGAAGCTGCAGATCTGCGCCGAGTTCCTGCATCCGAGAGCCGAACTCTCGGACACTGTCGTTCAGCGCTGCGATCTTGTCCCGCCACACCCTCGGCTTCTGACGTCTTGGGTGCCTGTGTACAAACAAACATTAATTATTTACTTATACACACACACACACACACACACACACCTCTTTCATTTCACTTTATTTTTCCTGAAGATCCCACCCTCTGTATTTCCTCATCTTTTAACACTCTCTACCCGGAATAAGAACGGTAATACCATACTGTGGTCTACAAGATTTTAGATTGCACCAAGTCATGCGGCAATGGTAAAACAAAATGTCTAGCTGGTGCGTCATACGGTTTCCTGTCTGACATACTTTGTGAAGGCCTATACCTCACGGCACTATTTCCACATGAAATATCCATGTGAAGATGATCCACACAATTTTGAGCAATAACAACGGGTTAAGCGTCAATGAAATGATCGATCCGAAACTTTTTTTTTTTTTAATCGGTCTGTTGCCAGGCAAAGGGCATTAAGAATTGTTTAACATCTTAAAGAACTCACAACGGGTCTGACACGTGACTTGCCTCCCTTGAAAATCAAATGGCAGACGACAACTGGACACGCCTGCTTCAACATTTTGTAAGCAATCTTCAGTGTCTTGAAATACACGAGATGGTGAGATGTGTACTATAAAAAACAACAACAACAACAAACAAACAAACAACAAAAAACTGAATGAAAAGGAGGAGGAGAGTGGAAGAGGGACGGGACGGGGATGGTGGGAGAGGCTTTGTGAAGGGAAGTAATGAACTTAACATTCCTTCATAATTCGCATCGTATTGCTGGTTTTGTTTTTTGTTTTGTTTGTTTTTGTTTTTTTGTTTGTTCGTTTTTCACATGTATGTGTAAGAACGTTTTGTTGTTTTTTTTTAGAGAGTAGTGAAAATAGTCAAGGGTATGGAAAGAATAGGGAATGGCTACTTTTATCTATTTTCATCCGTAAGATGCATGCTATGATACCCCCTCTCTCTGTGCGAGGCGGGGACGTGGGGTGGAACGAGGGATGGGGTGGGGTATGTTAACACAAATGTGTGTGTGTGTGTGTGTGTGTGTGTGTGTGTATACGCACGTGTACCCATGTGTGGACGTTTGCGAGCGGCTGTATGTGCGCGCGCGCACCTGTGTGTGTGTGCGTGTGTGTGTGCGTGTGTGTGTGTGTGTGTGTGTGTGTGTGTGTGTGTGTGTGTGTGTGTTGTGTGTGTGTGTGTGTGTGTGTGTGTGTGTGTGTGTGCGTTTGTGACCTCTGCTCTATTAAGACGAAAAGGGAAAAAAACTCACCGTCGTTGTTTGTTTAAGTGTAGTAGACAAGAGCAAAGCGTCTACCTGAAATGATAATTTAAAAAAATTTAATCATTATAGGCTGACCGACCACAGAGCCTTTTTTAGGGCTGTCAACCCCACACACAATAAAAGCAGTCAGAAAGAAAAGTAATTTTGGCCATTGGGAAAAAAATCCTTATAATTGGCTATTGTATGATAGTAGTAGTAATAGTAGTAGCCGTAGCAGCAGCAGTTGCAATAACAATTGTTATAATCACCATCATCATAATCATGTAAAGTGAAGATGACGAAATACATTCTTCCTAACTGCAAAACATATACACCATTACAAGTGCGGGAAACAAAAACTGCTCACTGTGAAATGATGTTGAAGAAATAATTACACATTAAGGAAACACAATAGATGGAGCAGCAGCAATAATAATCATTCAATGACGATGGTGGTTAATTATAGCTTTTCTATAACATTGCTACTATTGTGGCTTTTCTTTCTTTCTTTCTTTTTTTTTTTTTTTGTACCAAACCATTCGTTTTTTTTTTTCCTCCTCATTGTGCGGCCTATTTATTGTACCTTTTGACTCAGGTTCTGGTATTCCAAGTCCATCCGTTTGATGTCATCTTCCTGAGCGCGTATGTGAGACTGCATACCTGGTGCATAGGAGTACCAACGAATTAAACATGAATTCAGCCTTAAACATTATTGGTACCTCCAAAATGTAATGAAAATCTGTCTGTTCTTTTGTTCTTGGTGTTGTTGTATCTAACGGATGTGCTGTGCTGTGTGTGTGTGTGTGTGTGTGTGTGTGTGCGCGCGCACACACACACACACACACACACACACACACACACACACACACACACACACACACACATGCGCGCGCCACCACAACCAGGTCGGTCCCACTGACTTGTCTCATCTCATTCAGTGGACGGGAGTCGACTCCAGACAGCCGTAACAGGTGGTTTTGTCAACAAGAGTAAATTCGATGCTTCCCGTATGCTGTCAGTGAAAAGTTAATTCTTTCACTCTGTTTGTTTTCGAATACATTAACAAACCCCATAACCCACACAATCGTTCTTCCATTGTGTTGTTGTTGTTGTTGTTGTTGTTGTTGTTTTCAAACAAATATTGGCTAGGACATTGTAATTGACGAAAGAATTGTTTCCTCGAACTTACCTCGCCTTGTCCCGCCCCCACCCCCCAACGTGCGTTATCCCTTAAACCCTCTCCCATCCCGTATATACTATGTGGTTCTGTACATGCATACATATATAGACATTCGTCCCCGCCAACCCCAACGCGCGTTCTCCCTCAAACCCTCTCCCATCCCCTATATACTATGTGGTTCTGTACATGTATACATACATAGACATTCGTCCCGCCCCACCCCCAACCCGCGTTCTCCCCAAACCCTCTCCCACCCCCTATATGCTCTGTGGGTCTACACATACGTATATAGACATTCGTCCCGCCTACTCTCAACCTGCGTCCTCCCTAGGCCCTCCCAAACCCTCCCACCCACTATACTATGTGGGTTTGTACATGTATACATATAATACACATTCATCCCGCCCACCCCCAACCCGCGTTCTCCCTCCCAAACCCTCTCCCACCTCGTCATTGACATTCGTCCCACATACCCCGAACTCGCGACCTCCCCAATCCTAACCCCTTCCCACCCACCCACCCACACTATGTAGCTCTGTGCTTGTATAGATACAGACATACAACTCGTGTTTAACATCGTCCGTACCAGGAACGAGGAAGACGAGGATGTAGGCGACGATGGCAAGCAGGAAGACAGTGAGGACCGTCAGCAGAGCCAGACCGCAGCACAGGCAGCGGTGATGTTTGCATGACCGCATGGACTCGGGCGTGCTCCTCCCTGGCGAGTCTTTGCTGGAGCTGCAGGTCGGCGAGTACAGCTGAGGCGTGGACTGGTTCAGCGAGTTGTACACCGGGTGGAGACGGCGCCTGACACGTAGACAAACGGGTATCATGATTGTAGGCTTGTAATGCAACATTGTTGAATTGTTAAGTCGACATTACATGTTTTTTCTGTTCAGTTCTGACCTTGCGCGCACTGTATTGTGAAGCGCTTTACATATGGCAAAATTCAGTTTTTGGCAGTTAGCTGTGTTGTCCAATCAGACTCATGGGCCTATAAAATTCAGTTTTGACAATAGCTGTGTTGTCCAATCAGACTCATGGGCCTATAAAATTCAGTTTTGACAATTAGCTGTGTCGTCCAATCAGACTCATGGGCCTATAAAATTCAGTTTTGACAATTAGCTGTGTCGTCCAATCAGACTCATGGGCCTATATAAAATTCAGTTTTGACAATTAACTGTGTCGTCCAATCAGACTCATGGGCCTATAAAATTCAGTTTTGACAATTAGCTGTGTCGTCCAATCAGACTCATGGGCCTATAAAATTCAGTTTGGGCAATTAGCTGTGTCGTCCAATCAGACTCATGGGCCTATAAAAAATCAGTTTTGACAATTAGCTGTGTCGTCCAATCAGACTCATGGGCCTATAAAATTCAGTTTGGGCAGTTAGCTGTGTCGTCCAAAAAGCAAAATCAGACTCATGGGCCTATAAAATTCAGTTTTGACAATTAACTGTGTCGTCCAATCAGACTCATGGCCTATAAAATACAGATTGGGCAATTAGCTGTGTTGTCCAATCGGACTCATGGGCCTATAAAATTCAGTTTGGGCAATTAGCGGTGTCGTCCTATCAAACTCATGGGCCTATAATTATGGTCTAAAGTCACGTTCAACAACCATGTCAACACTTTCCAAAGCCTCCTTCAACCAGTGTGCGCATCAATCCGGCACATACGCGCAAGACGGATGGAACATGTGCAGAGTGAAAAAAACATCGTTTGTGTGCATAACTGTTTTCTTTAAGAAGCAGTCACGCTTCTTCGACGTGTTCTTGATGATAGATAATAATAACGTAGACATTTGTTACTAAAAGACTCTCAATGATAAGATCACATCTTTAAAAAAAAAAAAAAAAAAAAACGATCTTTTTTCTTCATGTCTAAATCTGATTTCGGCTAGATCCGATTTAAGACTCGTTGCCCACATTTCACACTACCGTTACCACCCTATCACTCACTCCCGCATTTGCCCCCCCCCCCCCCCCCCCCCTTTCTTTTCTTTTTTTTTTTCCTTCTTCAAATTAGCACGGAGGATTGTCATTGAAAAAGAAAGGTTCCTCTGTGTGTGAATGATGTCAAAAGCAACACGAAAAATTATCACGAAAGGGTTGATAGTGCTCACACACACACACACACACACACACACACACACACACACACACATTGCCACATAAATGGCATTCTTGTGGAGAAAGTCTATCACTCATAGCCTCCCTTTTGAGTGTTGACATTTCAACCAGTTGTTCCAACATCTGAGTTGGATGACGCAGTCGTGAAATCGTTTGACAATAATATCATTTAAACAGGATTCTAAAACCAGGAAATGCACGTACCGCCTGTGCACACTGGATCTTTCACTCTCCACTGAGAGAGACAGAGAGAGACAGAGAGAGAGAGAGAGAGAGAGCAATTCCATTCAAGCAGTCATAGTTCACCACGCGGGGGGTATCCTGTTTCACCGCACCCTGTTATTCAGCGGGGCGGCTCGACACGGTTGCTTTCATCGAAAGAGAGAAAAGCTCCTGAAAAATCTACCTGTGACTGAACGTCAGCGCACACATGTGGACGTGTGCGTGCGTGTCATGCGCTCGCTGGAGTGGGAGTGTCATGACACACGAGTCTGTGACTGATAAAAAAAAAGGGGGTGGGGGGGGGGGGGTGGGATAGGTGTGGGGATGAGAGGTGAGCGGGAAGGGGGTATATTGGTGCTTTATATGTTGGAATCAGAGAATACAGGCGTTTGAACATTGATATATATATATATATATATATATATATATATATATATATATATATACTTTTTTTTTTTTAACGCCCTGAGCTCGGTTTCGCTTTTTTACTTTTGATCATCATAATTATTAAGCCGACCACGCAGGGTCGTTTCTGTACACAGATCACACACCGACTGAGGAAGAAAAAAAAAGGTCCTGTCTTGAAAAGAGAAACTTACGAAACTATCTACGGATGAACACCAAGTTATTACGTAATACTAGCATGAAGGCAAAACTATTGACACCTTTACGCCTAGTGACAAATTGGCCTATACTCGTCAGTGAGAAACATGGCGAGATGGGGCAGACAGATCAGGTACCAAAATATCAGTGTCTGTCTTGTCCTCTTTCACGTGGCAAGGGATGCGTTTGCACAGGAAATGCCATTACACTTTGCTGGTCTCTATACAGAGTATAGTTCGTTTTCCGTTTCCTTTAAAGCAGGTGCGCAAAAATATGCCTTCAGCAAATTTTGGACAGTTAAGTGAAGGAGTTAGTAAAAGTGAATAATGTTGGGAGTCCCAACCACCAATTTTCCACAGAACAGCAAATGAGAAAACACCAAGTGCTACAACACACAACAACAACAACAACAACAAAACAGCACCTACACATTTTGGTTAAAGAAAAACTTTTAAAATGTTTACTCCGCAAACAGCACTGCAGAATGGCCAATCAGTGACCATTCCAGAGCTAACATTCTCATTGCCTAATCGCCAGATTGAAAAACATTGTCCACACACACACACACACACACACACACACACACACACACACATTGTAAGTTGTCACGAGAGAAAATATAGTCTTTCCAAAACAAACGTAGGCGAACGGGCTTGAAATGCGTGAAAGTAGTTAATTACAGTAATAAGTAAAATTGAAAAAATGAATGAATAAAGGATGGGTCAAAGTGACAGAAAGAAAAAAAGAAAAAAAGATTCACGTGTAGAAGTTTCGGAAGACGGGATGTAACTTACATTAAAAACACAATCACCGCCATCCCTTCCCTCATCCTGCTCTCCCTCTCCCCCCCTCGCCCTTCCTCCGGCATTCTGACAGAGTGGAGAAAGGCCAAGATATTTTCTCTCTTCTACGACGTAGGTGTTTGGGCCACACGAGCAGAAAAAAAAAAAAAACCAGTCGGCAACGGGTCACTTAAATGAGGGGTGGGGAAGTCAAACAGAGTCAAAGAAAAGAGGATTTTTCCAGCACAGAACTTCCAAATACAGATACAATTTATGCACTGAGTTCGAGCGAGACGGGTCGTGTTAACATAAATAAAAACCAGTATCATTATTACTTCATTGATGTTGCCATGCAACCTCTCACGCAAAGCCTCAGAAATTCTTATTGATTTAGTTTTAAATGGAAGAACCATCTTCTATTGACGAAGAGAGAAAACTGATAAATGCTGTAGTAACCATTTCAGAGAAATGGCAGTTTTACGAGCCTTCTTAAGGGAAAAAAAAAAAAGAGAAGGTTTCACCATAACACATTTCGTATCTGATAAGGCTGTCCAATGTCTTCATGTGGGGGCGCGCAAAACGATTTACAATCCTACTTCAGCGATCATTGTGTATGCACAAACCCCTCACACCACACAGTAAGCTATACACTCCTGTGCGAATGGTCGTGACACACCTCACACGCATGCGAGGCTATAGTGTCCCCTATAACGGAGGATCGACTGAGCAATGACGAAAAAAAAAAAAAACATTAAAATTGGTAACAGCACGTCCATGCGTTTAACCTATGAACGCGCTATCACGTTCTGACAGCGGTTTATGTTAGTTAGTTTTTTTTTTTTTCTATCAAGCAAGCGTCTGTGCGTCAATGCGCACGTGTCCATACATGTAGGCATGATCCTCAAAGCCGCTGATGACATTTTGGCAGCTTTAGGAAGAGAGGGGTTATTTATTACATTTGGATAGCTTAAAATATCAAAGACGTAGAACGGGGGTCACTGTGCACATTTCTGTCACATTAGGATATATTTTTCTTTTTTTTTTTTTTTAGCTGAACCATGCTATGCAAACTGTGCTTGCTTGTTCACTCTCTTCTTCATGAGAGTTTCCTAGTTCTCTCTCTCTCTCTCTCTCTCTCTCTCTCTCTCTCTCTCTCTCTCTCTCTCACACACACACACACACACACACACACACACACACACACACACACAGACGTACACATACACACACTCTTTCTCTTGTATCCTAAGCACACTTCCACGGGTAAAGGTATTGCATATCTGCTTTAAGCTATGAGGCCACAGCACGCAAAGGGTTACAGATGAAATCAGTAAATAAGTGGATGAATAAACAATGGACAGAGTGACAGCGTTGATTCCATAAACAAGCGTTGAGAGGTAGGGGAAGCGCAGTCTGCGCGCTTTGGCTGTTCTTTGCACAAATGGAGTCTGCGTTCTCCCTTTCCCGGCTCCCTACCCCTGTCTCCACTCCCTTCACCCCCCTCCCACTCGAACGCATTTTACACTCGTTTGAGAGAACTATTTCTCCTTGTATTGTTTCCTTGTTTCCCCCAGACGAATTTATTCCACCTCGGGTACGAAGCACGTTGCTTGGCAAGCCAGTGTGAAATTCGCTTATCTGAATTTGATAGGGGAAGTATAAGGTGACTGGAATTAGTCGCATATGACGTGTAACATCAGTGAGTTTAATTGATATGGACAATACAGTGTGACTGGAGTTAGCTACATGTGACGTGTGATATCTGTTCTTGTGTTCCTTCGCGGGCTTTTTTTCCGATAAACTATGTCTTGTTCTGTGTTGTCAGCTTTTGCTGTTGGAGTTTTCAGAATGTAACTCCTATATATACTGGCTGTGGACTGACAAAAGAGACAGGCCAACAAACAGACACACACTTTAAAACAAAACAAAACAAAACCAAAACCAAAACAAAATCCAGCTCCGTGAGGCTTCACCTACGCAAAGGGTAGTAAGGGTCTTTTGGACGAAAGGATAAACCGAGGTATTGTGTTCTGTGCTCAGCGTGTACTTGGCGCTCATATATTTAACCCCACGGCAACAAAGGAAGTGTACTTTTTACCCCGCCAAAGGATTCATTGAAAAGTCCGCCTTGGTCGGTCAACACAAATAAATGACACGCATGCAGGTAAAACAAAAACAAGCAATAATCGTGCTTGCTACAAAACTGATCTTTTTCAGCCAAGCGTTTTGAACAATTTTTTTCCTACAATGTATGTACACACATACGTTCTGTAGAAAGATAGTTGTTATGATTGAATGAATAAAGGTCTGAACAGTGTATGAAAGCGCAATGAGCAGTTTTCAAAAAGAATCGCATTATACAAATACTGTTTCTTTTTTCTCCCCCCCCCCTCCTCCTCCTCCCTCCTCCTCCTTCTTCTCATTACTATTATTATGTTATTATTATTATCATCATTTGTTATCATTATTATCATTATCATTATGTGTATAATCATCATCACCACCATCATTATTATTATTATCATCATTACTATTATCGTCACACAAGGTAAACAGAGAGGCGCGCTCCTCAAATAGAAAAATTTGAATTTCGCAGAGAAATCTGTTGTAACGAAAAAGCTATACGAAAACAACAACAACAACAACAACAACAACAACGAAAATCCCCATTCCAAAGCTTGCTAAGGATTTTTTTTTTCAATTAAAAGTAAACTCAAGCACCGTCATAACGAAGGTGGTGGGGATGGTTAAAAGGTATAGCATCCCTCATTTTAAGACTGCATCCTATTACGACAGAAATGTGCGCAATGACCCTTCTCTCTGTCGGCAACAGATTTCTTTCATCCTGCCTGATTTTGTGCAGCTGCAAATTTTGAGAGGTGTAGCTATGGTACAGTATAGCCTGGTTGGCCTGGCGTAAGGCATTTGTTTCAATGTCTTGGGTTCGATTCCCCCTCAACATCGCCAGATTGAAAGAAGTGTTTTTTCCCCCTGCCGAGTAAACATCTGTACTGACGCCAGT
>JADBJO010000063.1:146683-151683 GCA_016801955.1 Conus betulinus
GATATGAACTAAAATAAAGTCATGTGTGTTTATCATTGCTACAAAATACAAGAACATTTAGGCTTACCTCCAAAACCACGGAACTTAGGTAGGCTACACAATCTCCTTCAGCACACTGTCACTCAGGTTGTGACTGGGACCTCTCCAAGGCAGCAATTACGCAATAATAACCAATCCCTTTCCCTAAGCTGTAAGTTAACGGCAGACGTTTGACGAAGGCGAACCGTGGCCCCGGGCGAACAAACCAAAAGCAGATCACAAGGTTGCACTGTCGCTGTCTCTCTCCGCCCAAACCACAAAATCTCAACAAAGACCAACTTGTCACGGTTCTCTTTCCAGGGATTTCCCAGTTACAGTTTTCTTACCAGTAGCTCACACCAAAGATAGTACGGCCTACGTTGCTCACACCCAGACGCGCGCACACAGGAGATACGCGCTCCAGTTCGCTGTGTTAAGTACGGGGGCTAGAGTTTTCATTTCCGCAAGTCGTGGACGTGTGGTTGGTTGGTTGAAGGACAGGACAACCGGGGCTGACTGGGACGTGGGTGGGTGGGTGAAAACGGTCTGACGTGGGTAGTGGTGTTTGACATTTTTACTGTACGTGGTGTATTGAGGTCGTCTGGATTTTCAGAGTCGGCTGGGAGTCAGTGAAAAGCGCCAACGAGGAGGCGCCTGAAAGAAAGAAATAAAGATATAAATGAAAACCTTTCTCTAGGTATGCCTATCTATGTACGTGTTAGTGAGCTTTACAAATTTTCTTTACCTTTCTGATTGCTGTCTTTATACCCCAGCTGCACTAGATAGGACCAGAAGCGCCTGCGAGAGGCGCTTAAAATGAATAAACATGTAAATAAAACCGGTTCTCTGGCTATGCCTATGTACGTGTTAGTGAGCTCCACACACATTTTTTTTTAAAGCCTTCTTATTGCTATCTTCATACCTCAGCTAGACTGCATGGGACCTCCTCAGATTTGTCAATACGCAGGACAAAAGGTAAGGTCCGATATCCTGAAACAAATATGATCAACAAACAAAAACTATTCGTGATACAGCCATTTTGCGCCCGGTTTGAGGAGATAAGTGACTAGTCTGTTCGTGCTTCGTTTTTCATTATCTAGAATGTTGTTTGCCTTGCCTGAAGAAGATCAAAGACGTCGAAACGCGTCGTGTTTGTCTTGTAATTTGTTTGTTTCTTTCGTTCAGCGGCATAGTAATTTTTCTTTTAAGTCAACGACATGACATTTAAACTATTGCCATTCTTAAGGCACGTAAGACCAGCCTATGCTAAGAATTCCAGGCGTCCCCTTTATTTTTCACTCCCGAATTAAACAAAACAAAACAAAACAAACAAAAAAGAAAAAAGGAATGGGATACATTTACACGTGTCCAACAAATGCATGAAAAGACCATATGACCACTGAAACAGATAACCATAAATCAACGGAATACATTTACATGTGTCCAACAAATACATGAAAAGACCATAAGACCACTGGAACAAACTGCTGCCGAATGGAGAGTTTATGGCCACGCTGGACAGTGTAGTTAACCTGAGCGCCAGATTAGGCCTTCGACAAAATAGTTGGCATGGCAAAAACTGTGTGACTGGTTAGTTAAAAAAAAAATAGTGAGTTTCCAGAATGGTTAACGGGGGCAGAAAAATGGCAGATGACCGTGACGTGAGTAAAATACAGAAAAAAAGGAGGGGGGGGGGGGGGGTGGAGGAGCGGAAGCAGTAGGCGGGGGGAGAATAAAAGAAAATCAAATGCGTAAGAGAAAAGACACAAAGAACTGGAATCGAATATGCTCTGAAGAACCATTGGGATCCTCAAGCGGACGAGCTTTCTACACAAACATACATCTAGCTTCGTGCACGCTTATGAACTGAAATCATCAATCCCCTCATCACCCCGCCAGCGCACCCCCTTTATCCTATCTACACAAACACAATGACTCAAACATATAAAAACACATGCGCGCGCAAAGACACACACACACACACACACACACGCACACAAAGACACGCGCGCGCGCGCGCGCGCGCACACACACACACACACACACACACACACACACACACACACACACACACACACGCACGCACACACCAACGGTGTAGGTGGAAGCACGCATTCACCATTGGCACTAATGAGACCTGTACGTGCATATCTGTGCTTCTGAATAAGGCACGAATACCCACACACTGGCAGCCTCAAGCGCTGAGAGAGAGAGAGAGAGAGAGAGAGAGAGAGAGAGAGAGAGAGAGAGAGAGAGAGAGAGAGAGACAGACAGACAGACAGACAGACAGACAGAGACAGAGACAGCAGCAGATAGATAGACACAGACAGACAGACTGACATACAGACAGACAGACTGATTCATCCTTCAAAAAACATTGTTTTTTTTTTTTTTGTTATGCGGCAACCAATGATGGAATCTCACACAGCAGTGTGTAATCCAGCCTGTGTCAACTGGTAGTGCGCACGGGGGTCTTGGTGACCTCGTTACCGCGCGGGATAAAAAGTGCAAAGTTGCGTTAACTGTGCCTGTTTTGCATCAAGCTTGCTGGCGACACAAGATGTGTAAAATTAAAAATTCTTTTTTCCCCGTGCAAGAGCAGTCTCTCAAGTGAGTTTATGCCCCTTCTTTTGGCTGTTTAAGCGCGGGGTTGGTTACTGTCAGCCCTTTTCTCACCATGCCACCACGAAGAAAACTTAGCACCTTTGACAAAACCAGGGCGATTGCGTGGATACAAGATGGCATTGCAAAGGCTGAAGTGGCGCGACGACTTGGTGTGCATCATTCAGTTATTGTTAGACTGAATCAGCGTTTAGGGCGACCAACAGCGTTGAAAGAGAGGCCACGGTCAGGTCGGCCTAGGCAGACTACTCCCAGAGAAGATCGTTTCATCGAGAGGCAGGCCCTATTGCAGCGGGATACCACTTCCACCAGCATCCAAAGGCAGCTTCGTATGGCAAATAACACCATCCTCAGCCGTCAAGCCATACGAAACCGTCTTCACCACTTCGGCCTCAGATCACGTCGCCCAGCTGTTCGACCACGACTGCTAGCAGCCCATAGGCTGGCTCGCCGAGCTTTCTGCCATCGTCATGTGAGATGGAACCAACAACAGTGGTCCCAGGTCCTCTTTTCAGATGAGTCGCGGTTTAGTCTGAACACATGACGGCCGAACTAGAGTTTGGAGGCGTGTTGGTGAACGTTACATTGATGCAGCTGTTCGCCAGACCAGGGCCTTTGGGGGAGGATCTGTTATGGTATGGGGTGCCTTCAGCCTCCACCACAAGACACCACTCTACCATATTGATGGAAACCTCACAGGCATCCGCTATCGGGATGAAATCCTGGCGCCTTTCGTTGTTCCGACCATGCAACGGATAGGACCCATGGCAGTCTTCCAAGACGACAATGCTCGGCCACATAGGGCCCGGGTGGCCGAAAACTTCATTGTGCAGGCTGGCATCAACAGGATGATCTTCCCGGCGTATAGTCCCGACCTCAATCCCATCGAGCATATGTGGGATGAGTTGGGGAGACGTGTGAAGGCCACCTCCCAGAGACCGCCAGGATCTCTTCCAAATGCTGCAACTGGAATGGCAGAGATCCCTCAGAGGGTCATCAGAACACTGGCCAACTCGATGAGGAGTCGCTGCGTGGAATGTCTCGCCAATGGCGGTGGCCACACCCACTATTGAAATGATGATTTTGTGAACTGAACAGATTTTGCGAACTTTGATTTCGACCCATCCTCTGTTTAATTGTCTGTAAATCAACAACCGTTCATTCGATCCCAATGAAATTCAATGTACGTTGGAACAAGATAATGAATTAAATCTGTTCCCAATTTCAAAATCGTGGCTTTTATATTTTGGAAATTATGCGGGTACATGTAAACTGTGCTTAACTTTATGTGACTAGTATATAAGAGTATGCAGTAGACTTTTCTTATTTTTTTTTTTAATCCTCACACTCACTCTATCCCATTTGCCAATAAACTCGCCTTCTAAATAGGAAGCTTAAATCGAAATCCATTGAGTAGAGGTAAAACACAACACACACACACACACACACACACACACACACACACACACACACACATATATATATATATATATATACACCAAGGTATATATATATATATATATATATATATATATATATATATGTGTGTGTGTGTGTGTGTGTGTGTGTGTGTGTGTGTGTCTTTTTTTTTTCTTTTCTTTTTTGAAAGTGAAACATTTGCAAAAAGAATTCATCCGGGAAAACAAAGAGACAAAAAACGGGGTGGGATGGCGGGGGGAAGGGGGGTGTCAGCTGCACAGGCTGGTGCTAAGGAAGCACAGACACAATCAGAGTCCATCAACCTTCGTTTGTACAAAATTCTTCAGTTGGTAGAGATCTGTAAAATGATCCCACTCGAAATCATGTCAACAATGCATCTGTGATAGTGCTATAATAAAACATAAATGTTTCATCCAAGTTGAGATTGTTAGCATTATATTTCAACCATCTCCCAGTCGAAGTGTAGACCGTTTCAGATTCCACCATCACTGGCTGGATATGATTAATCTATTACCTTTTTTTTTCAGTTCCTTACTTTGGTTTGTCAAGTTAATATTCAGTTTGGTCTGGTTCTGCTTGATTGTATTTTTCATATGTTAGACTACACGTGAGAAAGTCAATTCTGACTGTTGATTGAAATAGGTTTTTACATTCGCTGAATTTGATGTTTTTAAGATACACATCATTAACATCAAACACTTGCCTGACTAAAAATCCAGCCTTACATCAGTATTTGTCAGTCCCCCCCCCCCCCCCCCCCCCACACACACACACACACACACCCCTATAGAATATTGACAGTATAGGGTATAGACTCTTCATTCTATCAGAAATTCACCTGTTACTAAAAGAGAAAAAAAAAACCTGAAAAGTTAAAGGATATCTCTAAAAAAATTATCTTTATAATTTTCCTCATTAGA
>JADBJO010000063.1:154183-161683 GCA_016801955.1 Conus betulinus
GCGCGAGCATGTGCATGTGTGTGCGCGCGTTTGTGTGCGTGTGGTGTGTGTGTGTGTGTGTGTGGTGGGGGGGGGGGGGGGGGAGCGAGAGAGAGAGAGAGAGAGAGAGAGAGAGAGAGAGATTGCTGGGGGGACGGGAAGTGGAAGAGTGAGTGGAACGGAAGGGTTGGGGGGACGGGTAGATAACGGTTAATAAACTAGACAGTGAACTGACTCAAGTCCAATTCGTGTAATTTCTATGTAGAACTTCTTCCATTTCTGGGGGGAGGGGGGGGGGGGGGGGGGGGGGGGAACAGAGGTCCAAAGTAAAGTCGAACTCTACGATGACACATGCCGAACTCTTCAGTTTCAGTTTCACAGTGCCAAGTAATCGGTAATCAAGCAAAGTGCTGAGCTCCACGCAGAGACGCATTCACTGTAGGTAAAACAACAGGCCTACTCAGTGGAAGCGCCTGAGTCGCTTGGACCTTTGACAAGCCATTATGCACTGAAGCGCTAATGTTTCGGTTTTCCCGACTGAAAGCTATTCTTGGAGAAGTCACGGTCGGCCATTCAGGCTATGGTTTCTGTGAAAGCTGCCCGATAATGCCACTAATCGCTTGGAACTCAAGTCTTTTTTTTTTTTTTTCTTTTTTTTTTTGTTATTTTCTCCTTGGAATTCCCATCTCTGGAGGGCACACAACTGGGGCTGTTTTTGTTCAGAAACTGTCAAAGATATAGCCTACTACAAACTTTTTTAAAATCGCCCTCCCCTTCCTTCAGTACCCCCCCCCCCCAAATCCATTTGTTCGACTCCTTTTGTGATGTCAATATGGGAGTTAAACCCTATAAAGTCTAGCATTTTGTTGTCATGTGCATGTATGCCACTAATCCCTAGTTTGAACATAGTGTGCTTGTGTTTAGGGGCAACTGTTTATTGTAATCTCCTAGCCTCTAAAAGGCTTTCAACAACGCAACCAGTATAACTATCGGTTGCCTGGGCAGCTAGTGTTAATTAATGGGATGGAAATCGATTTATCATTTAGTGCCTTTGCCATAGAGGTTATGTACTTGCCTGCACATATTTCATTCTCTGTGTACACTGAGGATCTCGCAAAAGTCGCTGAACCAATTTAACAAAACGTGGGGGAAAGATGGAATGTTGCCGAGGGACGGACTCATTCAATTTTGGTGCCGTAGACTGGAATCATTGTGTCCTCGATCGTTCAGCAAGATCAACATGCTCGTGGACAGTAACTCTTCCAGTTTGTATCAACTTTGACTAACAATCACTTCCCCTGATGAATGGTTTCTGTGTGGCAAAAGCCTGTGCTTTCGACCACCGAATTAAATACTTATTGCGGGTCTCTCCCCCGTTTGACCTTCAATAATTATCAGATTGTACAACAAAGCGGAAAGATTCGGACTGAGAATCCCCAAAACAGATCATATTATGGTGGTGGGCTTTCTCAGCCGCTCCCCCCCCCCCCCCCTCCCTCCTGACCCATGCACCCCGAACCCCTCCCCCCACCCAACCTGCCCACGTCCTCGCCCCTCCCCCATTAGACCTTGGGTCAAGATCCGGATAAGGTCTCTCCATGTGAGACAATCAGTTGAGGTCAAGATACCGAGTTCAGCATGATACAGGCACTAACAATTCACGTAGGAAAGGACAGTTCACGGATTCCAACTTTAACAATGGTTTCTTTGGGAATTACGTGTCATCCGACATTTGTTGACGTGTCAGACGACTATTGTTGAGCAGAGACAAGACATAGTGGCCAGCACAATGCTTTGTGGCTGTTTTCAAGTTATTTTGATGCGCGTGGGCGTAGCGCACTGCATAGACAGGCAAGACATTGCTTTTGTAACATGCCTGCTGAATTCACGAAGAATTACGGGATTGAGAAACGAAAGCGCGTATTCAAGGGGACACACACGCGCACGCGCTCACACACACACACACACACACACACACACACTGAGAGAGAGAGAGAGAGAGAGAGAGAGAGAGAGAGAGAGAGAGAGAGAGAGAGAGAGAGCGCGCTAAACTATGCATCCTTCTCATTTTCCGTTTTTGGTGTGTTCAGTTTGATGATGGACGTCAGTAAGACAGACGAGTATGCAATGAGGCCATTTGCCTGAATGTGCCCTCCTGTGGGAGTGAAGGTTTATCTCTGAGGTAGTCACTCAGCTGGCCACAGGCGTTGCCAGGAATGGAGTACAACGAGCTGGGGCCCCGTTTCCTTTTGTCCTTCCGTGATTCAACAGCTTGATATATGGAAGATTAATGTGTGAAGCTTTTACCTCAGTTACCGCTGTATTCAGGGTCGGATCTACCCGTCAAGGAGGAAGTGGAGGGGGGTGGGGTTAGGAAGGGTTCCAACAATGGCCAAAATACGAGTAAGGTATGGGAGAAAGGCGGAGGTGAACGAGCTAGGCGTTGGTGGTGGGAGTGCGGGCCAGAGTTGTTTTGAGATTGAAATGGTGGATTCAAATTCACCTGTGAGGAAAAAGTTGAGTAGGATTGCGGAGCGTGGGGATGGGGGAGGTGTGGGGAGGAAAATTTATTTGTTCACCTAATGAACTTAATGAAGTTCACTCACAACAAAGATGTTGAGCAGGTGGAGGGGTGGGGGAGGATGGAGGGGGGAGGGGTGTCTTTCTTGTCAACCTTATTGATGACAAATCTAAAAAAGAAAAAAAAAAAAAAAAAAAAAACCTTGAGATATCTCCGCCATACTACACGAACAAGCGAATCACAAGACAAAACATGACGCGTTTCGACCTCCTAGGTCTTTTTCAGGCAAGATATGCAAAACTCAGAGCGCGAAGGAGCTACCTGTGACCTAATTTCGATTGTCCCAATCGTTAACAATGCTACATGAGGAGATGAGAATTGTTTATATCTTCGACTGCATTTTTTTTTCTATGGGAGTATTGTGTCATTCAGCCGATTTTTGTTGTAAGAAATGAGGTGTGACTATCACTATAAATTGAAAGACAAAACTTTGAAACGTTTTCAACACTTCCGGTTGGTCATGTATATATCCGCCATTGGCTTGCGAAGGCAGAAAGGCTCGTTGTTGAGTGCTGAAACATCGAAAAGATTGAAAGGTGAGTTGTAATCAATGTGGGAAATATGAGGTGCGACCACCAGTAGTACAATATGAGATGCGATGCACATTTTAGTAATGATTATTGTTATACTTTTGAAGGATGAAGATCTCACTTTAAACAGAAACAAGTACGTGATTCCACGTGTCGATGAGACCAGTGATAAAGTAGGCTGGCGATCTCATGACAAAAAAATTTCTTTGTTCTCCGTTTAGGGGAGAATTACCGGTTGCGTGAATTGCACCACCAACTTTCCCGCGAAAACGACACAAGCCCGGAAACGAGGCATAACATGAGACGATTGTGTAGGCCTAGTGCAGGGGAACTAACTTACCGTAACAAAATGGCAGTGACCGGCAAAGCGCCATCAAGGTGAGAAAGAAATCACGTTCTTTGCCCTTTGATGTTAATCTATAAAATCTTTCTGAGTGTGCAGCCAAGGAAGGTATATTGGGATTCGAGCAAAATGTGTTTCACTGAAATTTGTGTTAGTGTGAAGGACTACTGTATTCAGTTTTGAAGTGACAGTTCTATGCACATGTGAGCTATGAGTTTTGATGTTTGCCCCAACCTTCGGGTACGTGTACCGTACCATTCTTGGTCTTGTGAATGGTACCAGTGACACAATACATAGGATAGATAAAATCATCAGATATGCTGGAGCAGTTAAGTTAAAGTTTAGTTAATTTTGCTCTGTAATTTTCAAAGTGCTTTATCACTTTAGATCTAAAACCTCTTTATTCCTGGCATTCTTCCTTTCCAGTGTCATTTCAAATATAATGGGGTTATATATATTATGTCTGGCTTTATTTGATTTTTCTTCAACTATGTGAAATGAAATTCAAATAAATTAATAATCTACTGTCATTTCACTATTTATAATATTTCTGTGTTTGATCCCCCCCCCCCCCTCCCCCAGAAAGAAGCCATCACCTTCTACCTGGACATCAGCAGATATGAACAGATGTTTGACTGCTATTGAAAATGGGATGGGGGTAAATACTGCATCAAGGTTGGGTTTGAACAAGTATGCCAAAGATGATATAAACTTGTGGGGAGGTCCTGTGTTTTTGCCCAACAAAGTGGAACCGGAAGAGGAATTAGTAGAACATATCAAGCAACTGGATGACCTTTCCTTTGGCATAACAATACGGACCTAAGAAAGCTGGCCTACCAGGTTGCTTGTGCTCATGGAATCAATAGATTCAGTAATTATAATGCCAAACAATCAGCAAATAAAACATGGTACTACAATTTCATGTGTCAACATCCTGAACTCTAACTACGCTCTCCTGAACCGACTTCCATTGGAAGAATGAGGGGGTTCAACCGTCAAGATGTTGGCGATCATTTTGACAAATATTACCAGCTGATTGAAGAGCATGGCTTCACAGCAGATAAAATGTACAATATGGATGAAACAGGGTGCTCCTCTGTGCAAAACACATCAAAGGTGATCTCTGTGACGGGGAAAACAACAAACAGGAGCAACAACAAGTGCCGAATGTGGTACGAACACTACTGGTGTGTTCTGCCATTCAGCAACAGGACACTTTATACTAACAATGCTGATTTTCAAACCAAAATGCATGGCTGATAGTTTGAAGTTGGATGCAACTTCTGGCACTGTTTTTGCCCTGCATTGACTCCGGATGGACAGACACTGACACTTTCATGCAGTGGTTGCATCATTTCATTCAGTCTGTTAAGGCAAATATGGAGAATAAACATTTGCTCCACTTGAATGGCCAGAATTCTCATAGCAAAAACCTTCATGCTATCAAATTGGCAAGAGAAAATCGAGTGTTTATGCTGTCATTTCTATCCGCAGACACATCCGCTTCAGCCTTTAGATGCGTCTTTTTTCAAATCATTAAAGAACTGGTACAACATGAAGGTTCAAAATCATCTGAGATCAAACCAAGCCGGGGCTGTGAGTGTTCACCTGATGAGTCGCTTGGTGGGCAGATCTTTCATGAAAGCAGCAACCATGGAAACAGCTGTCAATGGATTCAGGAAGACAGGTTTTCAGCCCCCCTTCGATTTGGGTGTTCAATTTCCCCGTATATTGTGTCTGTGAGGCTCAAAACGTGCTCACAACAAAATCTGAACTTGGTGAACAGTCAAACACGTCAACTGGATTTTTCTATCGTGAAACCTTCGCTTCCTTCGCAAGGCATGCCATCGGAAATTTCGCATGTAAATAAATGCCGTCATATTTGACCTCTGGTTTGGCAGTTTAACAGCGAGGTTTCCCTCCATTAAAATAACCCATAATCAATGGCCATGATGTCGCTGTTGTGGGAGTTAACCTCCAGTCAGAGACTTAACCCGTGGAAGTCAGGTTTATCCTCCCGTTAAGTCTGTTCATGAATATGCCCCCTGGGCAACGAAAACAAGAACGAGTAATCACTTATCTTAGTGAAATTTGGCACTAAATGGGCGATGAATCATTTCCAGAATTTCTGCAGCCTTTATTGTAATGAAGTGATCAATGATAGAGGACTATGTCTGTTAGAATTTGCCAGTTACAATAACTTTTGGTTCCTGCCAAAACTCTTGGCTAGCATACAGCATTCCGATGATGGACAAGGCTCTCCAAACAGTTGGTCACAGCCAGATCAACTATATCCTTGTGAAGAGCCAGTACAGATATGGCATCAACAGGGCTAAAACAAGGACATTTTCAGGAGCTCATATTGGTAGTGACCACGACCTTGTCATGATTAACTTTATATGTTTGAAAAACAAGAGGAATGTGGGAAGAACAACTGTCTCAAATTCAATTTTGATAAACATCCTGGCATCGATGAATAATTCCACGCAGCCATGGGAGGAACAATTCTCATTCGCCCCACTACTTCTGTTGGAAGAAAGTCTTGAAGCCCTTGCTGACAATTTCATCCAATTAATAACTGAAACAGCAATACAGGTCCCAAGAATAAGCCGATGGAATTCAAAACGATCAATCTCAAGCAGTATGTTGCTGATGTCTGGACACTAGAAGGAGCTTAAACGGCTCAAGAAGACGTTCTATAATGGGGGTAGGGGGGGGGGGGGGGGGGGGGGGGGGTATATAAAGCAAAAAGAGAGAGAAGAGAAGAAGAAATGAAAAATGCTAAGGAAAGCTGGATCGAACAACAGTGTGAGGACTGAAAAAAAAAAACCCAACTAGACAACAATAATACAAAATACAGCAACTGTCTGACACAGGAAGAAGACACTGAAAGGTTGATGGAGCAAATGATCTGAATTCGACAACAAAAAGAGCATGGGAGATCCAGACATACCAACAGCAAAGAAGCAATCAAATCAGGATTTCACACAAGGAAATACGATTGTGAATGGTGTCTTCAGAACACATTAATCAAACCCTTTTTCCTCTCTGTTTCGAATGTTTTTCTCTGAAACAATTAAAATACAACCATTAGCACAAAGTGTGAAAATACAATTTTGTGGTAGTGTGGTACTTCTGCTGCAAATTTTGGCAATACATAGCAAATTGCATTAGCAACAAAAAGACTACACACACACACACACACACACACACACACACACACACACACACACACACACACACTACGCTCGCTTTTTTCAATTCCATCTGCAAACATCAACATGAGAAATGATACCAAGAAATGAAAGGAAGTGAAAACCGTTTATCTTAACATTATTTCATGTAAAACGAAACAGTTAAAATATATACTTTTTTTTTCAAATATGCAGTCATAAACATATAGCACACACAAATTTTGACCCAAAATTCAATTGCTTTTAACCCTTTCAACTTTTGCAAGTTCACATCTGGTTCCTGCTTCACCAGTTTGGGTTAATCTGCATGAACAGAAGGGATGCTTCACTTATATTCTAATATCTCAAAAACTACTTTGCCTAGAGGCAACCATATTGACATGATTATTGTCAACTAATCGTGTTGTTAAGACATTACAATTTCATGCAAGAAACTTTCATTTGAAGCTATGTCAAACTTCCGGACTATTACATGCATAGTTTAGGTGGAATCCAGTTTGAATACATCTCTTGGCACCTGAGCAATGAATTAAATATTTCACACATACATACATTTACAAATACACTGTCTAACATCTTATACACACATCTGCACATATGCATTCCTGCCCATACAGTACAGCTGTCATTTCACAACATGCAGGAGAATTCACAACATGCAGGAGAATCATTTCACAACATGCAGGAGAATCATTTCACAACATGCAGGGAGAATCATTTCACAACATGGTGGAGAATCACAGTTGTGAAAGCATAAATATGGCACTCTCCGTTAGTTAATGAACTACATCAACTCAAGCTTGAGCAATGGACTGAATTAGTTTGCCAAATCTTAATTTTCAAATGCACCCGTTCACTTTTGTCTCCCACCTT
>JADBJO010000063.1:169183-281683 GCA_016801955.1 Conus betulinus
TATATTTTTTTTTATGAACACAAAGTCATTCATGTGCCTGTTGGTCTCTGAACCCTTGTCATTCAGTTGATCAGCTCAGCTGTACACCCACTCGAAAGACGTCTGTGACTCGCCTCTCACGTGTCAGTTGGCCACGCCCCCTTCAACCTCGACCAGCGAGAGTGGGCCCACAGCGTGTGTGTGAAGTTCGTTGCCTAAAGTCTTAGTTGGCTCCCTCACATAGAGTTAGTGAACAGTCAGTCAGTGTTGGCTGGCTCAACGCAAAAAACACTGGGGCACACGCGGTAGGGTAGTAAGTGGGCGTCTTATCAGCCTGTCATAACAAGTTGGCAACGGTCCAACGCTTCACGTTGGAATAATTCGGTCAAGCCATCACTATCGTTCTTTACTCGTGGCTGTCTGGGTCTTCTTCATCTGTATTAGGAACAACCAACTGTCTATTCAATATTCCCCAGCACTTGATCTGTCTGTTAAATGTACGGCAAGGTCAAGTACGTAAAGTGCTTGACTGGTGACGTCATAGTGAATGGAAAAACAATCGCAATAAAGTCAATAAAACACTGAACTGTCAAATTGTGGGTTCAGGTAATTATGTGAGCATGAGCCAGACTCCCCCAACTAGGATTTATTTGGCTTTTTTGTTAATTTGATCGTAATAGTATCTAACACTGTCACCCAACTTTGTCGCCAAAAGGCGCCCATAAATCTTTAAGTTCGTCAACGGTGTCCACATATCTAATCTTAAATCTTTAAGTGATATGATGGTGTCCACATATCTAATCTGATGACATACACTTTAGCTGACCTTGAAGGAACTGACATATAATATTTCCAGCTAAGCTGAATGCTGTGTTCACCAAATTTCAGGGACCTACCAGTCTGTTTGTGCTGAGTGAAATTTTGGCTTGTCCATTCAGGGTAAAATGTACCATAAACTGAACTGCTCTTTGTTTTGACTTTATTTCCTCTTAAAATTTATCTCTTGTCCTACTCTGGATCGTCAGCAAAGCCTACCCAACATATACAAAGTATTTATTCATGATGTATATTTACACAGGATATATTCAGGTTTTCGTAATGTGTCCAAGCACCTGTACTCGGTGTAACTATCTACCTCTTCGTCTCTGACGTCCAGCAAAGCAGGTGGGCATGACTTGGCTAACACTTCAGCACAGACTTCTTTTTCAATGAGATCTTCAGGAACTCTCTCGCTGGCATCTAGACTCTTGAAAAGAAAGAAAAATGTGAAAAGGCGTTTAAGAGAAATCATTTAAAAGACTCTACAATTAAAACACTGATTGTTAGTTTTTACACAGAGTGTACATATCAGTCATCAAATCAGCACATACCGCACAAATGCAAACATGAAACATTCATTTTCATTTCATCAAACTTACATTATATATGCCTTCACATGAAATCACAAGATATGTACAAATACACAGACAAACATTTGCTCACTTTCACACAAAGTTACACACACATGCACGAACACACACACACACACATGTGCGCACACATACACACACACACACGTGCATGTGCACGTGCACACACATACACAACTGAGTGCAAACATATGCCAAATGCATCTTACAGAATACTGCAGTGTGTATATAGTGTATACATGTGTATGTATGCACATGTTGTGTGTACATGTGCATGCATGTGCAACCATGCATATGCACACATGCTTGCACTCTGAAACCATGTAGCAATATTAACCCATATATCATGTGTAAGCCACACACCTTGGTATTCTAATCTTTCATGTTCACAGACAAGCCAAAATAACTGAATAAATTAATTTAACAAACAAGCAAACTGAAATCAAACAATGACACCAGTGAATCAACTTGCCATGCAAATTCAGTGAATCAAATAACTAAGCCATTAAGAACTCATATAAAATCACTGCTATGATGCTGAAAAAAAAAAATTAGCAGTGGTAACAAACCTCTTCTCCAAAGATTGGTATTTTGGGGAAGTGTCTTTGGAGAGAGGTCACGATACATTTCTGTGCTTTTCTGTCTGCTTCCGTCTGGAAGTCATTCTTGCCCTGCACACATACCATAGAGAATTGAAAATTATGAGAATGGTGCTATAATACAGGGGAGAAAACAGTGTGGAAATACTGAAACAAATGGAGGAGGAGAGGGGGGTAGGAAGAACTGATAACATTTGAAGGGTATTTAGAGCTTCTCCGTTCTTACAAGTTTAAAAAAAATCACGACTGACAGATGCAGTTTACCTGTCATTAGGTTTGGTTTGAACTGCAGTCATGACTGTTCAACACTCAAGAACTGAACTTAAGACTTAAAAATCTTAACAGACTTGGCACAACAACATTCTCTCTCTCTCTCTCTCTAGCCATGACAGTCATGAATTTCCAATTTATCATTTGAAAAACACAAATGCCTACATATATGTGTAGCTGCCTAAAAAAATGATAATGATTGTGATCAGTTCAGTAATAGTTATAATCAATAATCATCATTAAAATACAAAACCAGGCGTAAAGTACCATTTATTACAAACACAATATTATCTATTGAACAAGCATTATTCCAAACCTTGTGAATACCTATGTATTTAGCTTATTTTCTGTAACACTACAGTTTTCTTTCATTCTGCTTCATTAGAATGATGACAACGATCACATATTCTGACAGAAATCGCTGGATTCCTGCTTCAATGCAATATGCTATTTCATAAAACTCTGGATTTTCCACCTCAGATGTCAGTGTGAAAATAATTCATAGGAGCCAATGCTTTAACAACAAGGAAATGACTGCTGGGGTGTGCCTTGCAGAATAATATATGTGTTAAATGACTGGCCCTGAAATCATTTTGCGTCTATAAGTCACATCAGAGGGTACAGATTTTTTTTTTTTTTTTTTTTTTTTTTTGCTGGGGTGGGAGGGGTGGGTAGGGGGAGGGGTGGGTGTAATGGTTGAACTTGAAGTGCTTGTCACTCTTGTGGTTACTACCAAAGATGTACTATCTTTATTATTACGTGCACATAGTAGCCATCAGCCTTTGCAGCACAGATTAGTTCATCAGATTAGTTCCAGTCAATAATCCTCTTTGGGAATGCTCAGGGGTCTTTCAGTGTATCCCCCATCTTCTGGAAGTTCTATGCTTGTGTTTCCCTTTTTATCTGTCACTCTCTTTGGCTTCTGGTCTATTTCAATTAAGTGATCCATTGTTTGCCTGCATCTGTGGCCCTTTCATTTCTTTGTGCTCTCAAAAGCATTTATTCTTCTTTTACCTTGTGACAATTCATAACACCAGTTTTGATGTAATCTGGTGTGTGTGTAAGAAGTGAGAGATAAGCACTGGAAAGGATACTAGTTGTCTACTCTGCAGTGATGGCCGCTAATATGACATTTTGCTGAAGTGTTCATATTCAAATGCCTGAATTCTTTTCTCAAACTGGCAGTAACTGTCCAGCTCTTGCATACATGCTGGTCAATGGAGATGACCGTGGACTTAATGAGTTTCAGCTGAGCTGGAATGCCGATCAATACTTTTGCTATTGCAGATCACTGGGTGTCTTGTCTTGCATTGAATTTTCAAAAGGCAAAACAACCAAGCAGATCAATGTATAAATCCAGATCTTCTTCCTCTGTTTGTAACCAAAGTCAAGTCATCATCATCATCGCCTATTATCCCTCCTGGGGTGCAGGCCGCCAACCAAGCACCTCCAGGCATCCCTGTCCTGGGCTCTTTTCTCCAGCTGGTTCCAAGTCATCCCCATGTTCCTGATGTCTGCTTCCAAGTCCCTGTGTCAGGTATTCCTTGGCTGACCTCTTATCCGTTTTCCTGGGGGTTCCATGTTAGGGCTTGTCTGGTGGTGTTGCTTGCAGGCTTCCACAGCGTATGTCCAATCCAGCCCAATGTCGTTTCTTGATTTGTGTTCTATGGGCAGCTGGTTTGTTCTCTCCCAGAGCTCATTGTTGTTGAAGGTGTCTGGCCATCGGATGCCGAGAATCTTGCACAGGCAGTTGTTGATGAACACCTGCACTTTCCTGGTGGTGGCAACTGTAGTTCTCCAGGTTTCCGCTCCATACAATAGAATGCTTTGAAACCACAGTCAAGTGTTTGACTATTATTATTGCGTTTGGGGTGAAGACAACTGAAAAACAAAACAAAATTTAAAAAAAAAACGCCTTTTATTGAGAGTATGAAGGAGGGTATAGAGTACAAAGAAGGGTGGAGTGGGGGAGGGGGGAAGGGGGGGGAGAAGAGAGTTGAATTTACGGAGTTGCAGATACCCTCCTACTGAAGGTACCTGCCATTTGAGACCTGCACTATTTCCTAAGGGAGCAGATTCCAGTCCCTTACTGTGTTCTTGGGAGGAACCACATATTTCTTTGTTCTATCCAGCATGTTATCCTGCTGAATTGTTGGTTGTGGCCCCTCCTTGATCTTGTTTGGAGGGGTTTTAGATGGTGGAACTTTACAGCCGTTGTGTTGTGTTTCATGTTGTAAAAACATGGTTAGTTGTGCCGCTTTTCCGCCTCGTCTCATGGGGTGGCCATATTAGTTCCTCCAGCATGATGGTGATGCTGAGGTTTGCTTCTAATTGTTCATGACGAAGTGGGCCACTCTATTGTGGATGGCCTCTATGTCCTGGATATCTTGGGCAGTGTGTGGGTCCCAGACAGCAGAGGTGTTTTCCAACACTGTCTCACTAGTGCTTTATATGCCATTTCTTTTACCTTCCTACCGGTGTTTTTTACATTCCTTCGCAGGAAATCCAGTGTCTTGTTGGCTTTGGCACATATGTTGTTGATGTGCCTATTCCATTTGCCGTCGTTTTGCAGGGTCACTCCAAGATACTTGGTGTTGTTGCTGCTCTGGAGAGTCTGGTAGTGGAGTTGGCATCCAGCAGTGGGTGGATCTCTTTCATGGGTCACATGCATGACTGTGCACTTGTCTGGGTGGAAGGCCATGTCCCATTCCCTCTCCCACTGTTCTAGCTCCTCAAGGTCTTTCTGGAGGGCTTTCTGGTCTCCTTTTCCTAAAATGTCTTGTGTCTGTAGACGATGGAGTCGTCAGCAAATAGGCGTGTGCTGAATTGGACCCTGTAGGGAGGTCGTTGATGTATACGAGGATCAGGCTGGCGTCAGTTGCTCAAGAAGTTACCGATCCATCGGTTGGTTTCACCTCTGATTCCGTAGTGTTGAAGTTTGTGTGCTAGGAGGCTGTGTCAAAAGCCTTCGCAAAGTCCATCACAACAACGTTGGTGTCCGTGCCCTGGTCTAGTTTCTCAGATAGTTCTGTCAGCTTTGAGCAGTTGGGTGACACAGGAACATCCCTTCCTGAAGCCGTGTTGTTGTGAGGTCAGGATGTTATTGGATTCTAGATGTGTCATGATGTTGCTCACTATTATGTGTTCCGGTATCTTACATGGTATCTTACTTGAGTGATACTGGTCTGTAGTTGCTTGGGTCAGAATGTTGTCCTTTCTTGTATATTGGTGTAACTAATGCGTCTCTCCAGTCTTGTGGGACTTCACCTGTGCTTAGGTATATGGCGGTGAGGATCGGTGTAATTTCTGCTGCTAGTTCTTTGAGTATCCTAGCTGAAATCTGGTCAGGGCCTGCTGCTTTGTAAGGATCGAGGTTTGAGAGCTTTTTCATGCCATTTTCAGACATGGTGAACTGATCTATGTGCGGGTGTTGTTTGTTGTCTGGTGGGGTGCACTTCGCTTGGTACTCTTGTTCTGTGTATGTTTTGCCCTCGATGAATGCTTTATGGAACTGTTGATTCATTTCTTGTGCCTTCCTTTCTGGGTCTGTGATCAGTTGGTCGTTGACTTTCAGATGCAGATCCAAATTTACTGCCTCGAGGTTTCACAAAAGGCCACAGAGCACTAGCCGACAAAACAGCCAGACCCCTTTAATTGAGCTTAATGTGACTGTTTATCATTTCGACATTGTTCAAAATGAAAGTAAGATGTTGGCGTATTATTTCCAATAAATTTGTAAATCTTACACAAGCAACAGGTAAAACGCATACTTTTTCAACAATGCCAAGGTCGCCATGTTTCATGATGTCTCTTAAAATACCGGCAGCTCGATTGGATACTGCGACAGAGGACGCTAAAACACGCATAACAAGTGAAGTTGGTGAGGCCGCCATGTTGTAACACAGTACGCTTGACCTTCTTCCGAAAAGTGTAAAGCCGTAATAACTTTAACAAAACATCCGAAATGATTAAAAGTTAACATTGAGGCATAACTTTCAGAAATTCGTCACAAAGTAGCTTTATTTTGCAGAGAATTTGATAAAATCTCTTAATTTTCTCGTGCGACATCGTCGACATATAGGCATGCGCACTTGTTGCTTCCTACGTACACATTGACACGAAAGCGATTCCAGCAACTCTGCAAGGAAGCAAGCATCAACTAAAAAAAGATGTGGGGTCTCTTCAGTCGAGATCCAACCAGAGACTTTAATTATGATCTTGGAGAAAAAATTCCTGGTCTTGAAGACAAATCGCTCTGGACACTTCACAGTGGAAAGAAAAAGGTATTGTTTGACAGATATATTCAAACGGACGGTCTTAAGTTTCGATTCATCATCATGCATTCGTCTGCTATCGCTGTGTAACAGTGTTGTGGCTATGACCGTATGAGCAGAGCTTTGTTTTTTTTTCCCCAGTCACCATGGGACACGAGTACCATGGCAGCTTAAACTGTGGGGACAGAAAGCTTCGAGTCAATATCGCTGGTCTGATGAGATCTAAAGCGATTTCGCCGAAAAGTAGCGAAATAAACTGAATTGTAGTCGTAACTGTATAAGTTAACTAAGGCAAACACTATCCTTTCAAAATTCTTTATAAAATTGTAGTGTAATCAATTATGAGATTCAACACATGAACACACACACATACACACGCGCATGCACACACACACACACACACACACACACACACACACACACACACACACACACACACACACACACACACACACACACACACACACACACACACACACACACACACTGTCATAAACATACACACATACACAAACTCACACACACATACACACACAAGCATACACACACATGCGCGCGCGCGCGCACACACACACACACACACACACACACACACACACACACACACACATACACACTATGGTAAAGAGTGTACTCATATAATGTGCCCCACTAGGTGAAAAGTTCAAAACATTAAAGCAAATTCCTTGTGCTTACTGCTTATGACTGGTTGAAATTGCATGAAGCAGTATGTCAATTTTCAATTGAATTTAGAACTTTGACAAGGTGAGTGTGAATGATTATCCTACAAAAAAAAAAAAGAAAGAAAGAAATCTATTACTCATCCACACCAGTCACCATGGTAAAGTTGTTACTCTCATGGATGCATCACAGCCATCTTTTTTTTGTGTGTGGGATTTTTCCACCCCCGAGCAGCATCTACCCTGTGGGCTGAATTGGGAAGACTGGGACAACACAGTTCATTTAATAGATGCATCTCTGAGAGTGTTGCTTAAATTACCTGATCAACACTACAGGTGTCTGTATCTCTCGAGCCTGGTTGACGCTGGGATATATTATTAAGTAAGCATAAAATACAATCCTGTCATGTAATCTCAAACCAGAGAGTGGATATCCATTCAATCATTTACCTCACCAATTAACATAAAATTAGTCTATATTTTTATTGTGGCCCTTCATGATTTGCTCTCATGGTGACCTCAGTTTTGATTTCCTCACCATATCTATGCCTTAATGGGTTCTGTCAGGGTCACCAGTATCAGCAGATTCATGGGAACTTTTGTTAGATAGACATCTTCTTCTTCTCGATCGCCTATCACACTTGTAGACAGGATTCTGTAATGGATCTGGTGGTCCTCTGCAGGGCCTCCACAGACCCCTACAGCTTGTCATTGATTGGCACCGGCTGCGGCCATGTCCTATCCTTCTGACACATGATGACATCCTCTGGAAGGAGATATTATTTGTACTGGCTCTGTGACTAAGCAGTTATTGTATCAGTTTGGGGCTGAGGAGGTGGGTGTCCCGTGTATGTTGGCTCAGAACCAGCACCACCATCAACATGACCTGGCAGCATTGCAATGTGTCCTCTCTGTGGGTTGCCCTGTGAATATTGACAACAACCTGTGGATTGCCGTTGCTGTGGTGGACTGGCCAGGCTGTAGCTGTGAACGGGTAGCCAGAATGAGCAGCATGGATGCAGTGACACTGAAGTGGCATGAAAGATTAGACAACACTCACACACACACACAAAACTCATCCACAGCCTATGGCTCTGCCGTGAACTTTTTCAGGCTCTTTTGACCAGTTTTTAACAATGCCAGACTCCGCTTCTCCTTCAGTGGCCTTGTTCTCTTGCTGCCTACAGTGCCATACAATGAATACAATGTATGGAATCTACACTGCAATAGTACAAAGAGACTATTCTTTCTGGAGTCTAGGAGACAACTCTTGACAATTGATTCAATTCCAAACCAATCAAACTTTAGCAGATCACTCATATTTTAGTTGAAGTGTTAAGGCTTTGACAGGCACTGTTTTACAACTTACTCCATAACATAGAGAGAGAGAGAGAGAGAGAGAGATTTCTATTTTGGCACTATTATAAAAGACATGTGACTCTTTTAGCAGTACAGTACAGCCATATTTTCCATAGACTGTAGTTGACTGGAACGGTTTGGACAACAGCATTGTCCACACAAAAATTTGATTGTGACTTTTATGTTGGGTCTGTAACGATCTACATGTTCATGAGCACCACCTGCTGCTTACTACTGATCCAAAGCATGTATATATGCCAGAACATTAGATGAAGTGATGTATTGATACCGGAACAGCAGTAAACATTGACCAGAAAGGGTAAAACTGAATATTCAGGTCCAGGTGACCAGATGAAAAAAGAAAGAAATGTGTAGAGCCATAGGTCTTAGGCCTCAAATTGTGTTATTGAGGTTATGACCAAGATGTGTGATAACTCATGATACAGTAAATAATAGTGTGGTCAGTCATCAACATCCCCATGATTAAATACATTTGTCAGATGTCAGTTTACTTCTCCTGTTTGAATGCACTATGATTGAGACCATTTATTTATTTATTTTTCATTTGTCATTCACTGGGGATTTATTGAGAAGAATTGCAAGCTTAACTGTGCATTTACAGGAACTGCGTATTCAGCTGGTTTTGAAAAAAAAAAAGAAATATTTAACTTCTCTTCAGCCTATTTTCTCACACATTTCATACAAAATATTGGATAGGATGGCATTTAACTCTTACCATTTCAAACACTAACATTTGATAGCATATATATCAAATTATGAGTAAATGTCTGTAAATTCTGATTTTGTTTTAATGAAAAATCTGCAGAAAGTGACCACAGAAAAATTTTTGTGATGCTGAAATTGTAACAATGGAAAAATACTGATGGCGTGGCATGGAATGTATATTTGATAATCAGCAAGTGCACTGGTAAGAATGAAGCTCATTGGACTAGTTTCTGTAATGGAATGAAATACCTTTACACTCAATATTGGTGGCATCTTTATTGCAGATATTAGGACATTTACTGTTCACTGTAATATAGTGACTTAATTAGGTTCTGTTTGTTTGTTTTAGTGTGTGTATGTGTCATTGTGTGTGTGTGTGTGTGTGTGTGTGTGTGTGTGTGTGTGTGTGTGTGTGTGTGTGTGTGTGTGTGTGTGTGTATGTGAGAGAGAGAGAGAGTGTGTGTGTGTGTGTGTTCTTTCCATATTCGTTGTTTATTTTATTGATTTTTTTTATGCTTTGACAGGGTTCTGGGGATCCAGTGTCAATATTTGCCTTTGATGTCAAAGCTGCAAGTGAGTCACAGGTAAATATATAAGACTTTGCATGATTGTCATATAAATCTATAAATAGTACATATTAGTTTCACTGAGAAATTTTAATAATGCGAAATGGGCGATGGGGGGGGGGGGGGGGGGGGGGGGGGGGGGGGGGGGGGGGGGGAGAATGACACTGTGTTTTGAACTCATGGATGTTCGCTGACTGAAGAACTATTGTTGTCAGTAGAGGGCTTGACAGATGATGTTCTGTGTGTGTTGGATCAGATCATGCACCACTGAACACCACTTGAGTGTATTCTCTGCTGGGTTGCCCCATGACAGTTAGAAGTTGATGGTATCCAGTGGATCACTGAGTCTGAGCTGGAGCAGGACTCGCATCTGAATATGTATTGAATGGAGAGGTTGAGCAGTATCTGAGTACTACCACTGAGGGGACATGAAAAGACGAGACCCCGAAAAATTATCAAATTTTGTGACTCTCATAGCTTTCGTCATGGTGACCAAAATCATAATTTCCCTTTAAGTGTGTACATTGTTCATATAAAAACCTGCATGAATGGATTCATTGTTCAGACTGTCACTGCTGAGATGCAGTGGCAGATTCCGTTCCAGGACAAATGCGCACTCAGTGTCATTCTTTGAATGAGCAGTCATTGTTGTCAGCATAGACTTAGTCTGAAATGTTCAGCATGTTGTTGAAAGCAAGAACAACTGACCACTAACACCTGTCTCAACAGTGCTAATCAAGAACTGAAACTGAATGGAAAACTTACATGGAGATCAAAGACAACATGTAGTCTGCATGTAGTCATGCCAGCGATCGAATAATGGTAATGTGATCACATCTTTCACTATGTATAACTTACAAATTTTTTGATTTCCTACATTCTCAGCATGTGTATAATACATAAGAAAATAGCTAACACATACTAGATCCACGGGGGAAAAAGTATAAGTTTGATGCACTTTGAACTTAGGCAATTTAGGGCTCATGCTTCATCTTTTTAGTATAACCCCATTGTTTTTCCAGTTCTGACAGATGTTTTACATGTGCTCCCTGTTGACTAGACCTGTACTTATGGTGGGGAGAAAATTTGGAATCATTTACTTCAAATAGTTTATGTTTGTGTTCAGATTTCAGGCCTGTCAGCAGGTTTGGTTTCTGTACAAATATCAGGTTTTATTTTAAAAAAAAAACATAAAAAAAACAGCTGCTTTGTTGTCTTTCTGATCCACTGTGATTTATTTTCAACAGGTTCAGACAGCAAAAGGGGCAGTAAAAAGACTGAAGACACTGCGGCACCCAAACATTCTGACATTTTTGGATGCTGTTGAGGTGAGTCACACACGCACACACACACACACACACACACACACACACACACACACACATGCACATGCCCAGACACGCACAGACGCACAGATGTGCGCGCATACACATACACACACACGCACACACATACACACGCACACATACACACACACACACACACACACACACACACACACACACACACACACACACACACACACACACACACACATAGATAGAGATATTGGTCATGTCAGGTGTCTTTTTTGTCTGTTTTTACATGTGCAGTTCATTTTTTTTTTATTGGACATTGAAGTGAGTTAATGTGATGTGATATTGACATCATCAGCTTGATTAACTAGAACTGTAAACATGTTTTGTTTGCATTTGTGATTTCTACAGTCAGACAAAAAAGTCATCTGCTTTGCAACTGAATTAATCTGAATTAAGACTGAAACAATCAGCTTGATTTACTTGTATTATGGACATGTTTTGCATTCTTGATTTCTACAGACAGACAAAAATCATCTACTTTGCAACTGAACCAGTGGTACCCTTGGAGAACTACTTGCAGAACAACAGCGACAGTCACAACGAAACTGCCATTTCATGGGGTCTCCATCAGATCTTGGTGAGGCAAGGGTGCTCTCTGATACATGTGAACGTGTTTATAGGAGTGGATCACTTCATCCAGCAATGAGAGGGGAGGGGAGAGGGGTCCATTTCTTGTTAGTTGTCCGCACAGCTTCTAAGTGATGAAGTGTTGATGGCATTTTTTTTTCAAGAAAGAATTGTTATTTTAGTAAATGACTGAGTGTTCCTGTTGTTTCTTTTCTTTCAGAAAAAAATTTGCCATTTGGGATGAACAAATCTATGTTTCTGGCATATCTTTACTTTCAGAAAGTTTGCTATTCCAGTGAATAAATAAGACCAGAAGATTTTTTAGTTTGTTTTCATTTCAGAAGGAATTATCATTTATTTTCAATGAGTAAAGTGTTCCTGGTGCTTTTCTTTTTTTTTTTCAGAAAGGATTGTCCTTTCTGGTGAACGACTGCAATCTGATCCACAACAATGTGTGCATGGCCTCCATCTTTGTGGATCCTGCAGGCGAGTGGAAGATCGGGGGAGTGGACTACATGTACCCTGCCCAAGGGCCAGACAGCATACCCCCAGTGAAGATTTTACCAGTGTTACAAAAAATACGACCCCCCGGAGAAAGCAGATGGTGGCCGTGTAGTTGGAAGCAAGTGGTGAGATGTGATCATTGGTGAACTGTGTCAGGGAAGTTATCACATCATGTCACGTATCTGCCAATAACTAGAAGGTGGTAGAGGCATCACGCTATCTGAATTCCTACTCAGCATTTCAATATGCAGTGGAAAATACTTGACTGTGTCCACCATCTCCTTTCCTAGAAACCTCATTTTTGCTGAGTATTTGTGTGTTTCCGTAGCATAGCAAATAGGGTTACAGGGTTTATAATGTATGAATCTGATGTTCTGTGTGGAGAAAATATGTTAAAGTAGGTTCAGCCCGTAACAAGTGTGCATTTACATTGTTCTAGGAAACTGGAAAAATGGTGCTCTAATGTTCACCCTCCAGGTTCTACAAGGACTTGAAAATGACAAAGTTCCCTACCTTTGATTGAAAGTCAAGTGTGCTAATCACCAGGTTATTGCTATCGTCAGTGCCAGGTTATGCCTCAAATCATTATGTGTAACTAAAGTTCCATATTCATCCCTCCTTGCCTGCCCTCTCTCCCCCAATTGGATGAAAAATTGTTTCCATTCATGGTGTTTTGTTTAGACTTCACAAATTCACCACTGTTGCCTCAGCAAATTTGTGAGCATTGACTTAGATGATGATGTAAGAGAAAAACTGGCTTGTCATTTGTGTTTGGATTGTTATTTTCAGTATCATTCATGATGTGAAAAAAAATCCAACTGACTGATTCATCAGGTTTCATTGACAGATAGTCTTCTTTTCCATAGAGTGTCCACAATCATCATTAATCTGACACGTGCGTGTGTATGACCGTTTTTTATCCCGCCATTAAGGCAGCCATACTTCAACTTCGGGAAAGGTGCATAAGTGTAACATGTCATCCATACCAACGGTCAAACTGGCCTTCTCTTCGGAAAGTTGTGTGATGGGATTTTACGTGTGTGCAAGATGTTATGCGCTCGTTCACACACAGAACTTTTGTTTATAGTCTCATTTGAAAGACTGTATGGGAAATGGAGTCAGAACCAATGTTAACTCCGAGGGAAAAATCCCCCTGAACCGAAACGGCCTGGCAGAGATTTGAACCCGCAACCCCAAGATTACGAGTCCGGCGCTCTACCATTGAGCTATTCTGGCCCCCTAACTTAACACAGGATACTTGGTGAAAGAAGTGAGAGAAAACAGATTCAAAAGTGCAGAGTCTTTTGGAAGAGTATATGGACCACCGTCAATGTCTAACACAAATATTTGCTTACATACACAGAGCCAAACATAGTTTGATAAAGATTCTATTTCAAAATGTTGTGGACCATTTCACATCATTGATTACTCTTATTCATAGAAAACATTGTTACACTTCTCTTTTGTGGCAGGTCAAAGATATTTAATCAGACTTACGATTTCTGATCTTATGTTTTATCAGAATCTATACCATGGGTCTGCCCCAAATTTAATATCTTCATTCCTGGGTTTTATTCCATTTTTCGACAAAGTGTGGCTAAACTAGATTCTGTTGTATTTTTTGTGTGTGTGTGTGTGTGTGTGTGTAATCCTGCTAACAAACAAAGAAACTTCACAAGCCAAGAGTTGTGGATGAAAATGTAGCCTTGATCAAATACAGTGGAACACTTGTGATGGGACCTCCGGAAATGCTTGAAAGTTAGGTCACCAGCAGGAGGGAGTCTTAACAAGAGGTGAAAGTATTAAACAGGTTCTGGAAGCACAAGTCTTTGAACAGGAATTGTGGTCTTGGATGATTTTACTGTTTGGATTAGATCAGCATGAATGGAGATTGTTTTTAGCTTTCATTTAACATTTTTAGCATGTCTGGTGTTATTCAGGTCAGCTGACATGTGTGGGGACTGGGCTGTTTAATATGGGAAGTGTTCAACGGTGTTCTGCCCAGAACAGCTTCTCTCAAGTCCCTGGGCAAGGTGAGTTACGAAGACTTCACTTTCTTTGTGGCCACATGGACTTTGATGTAGGTTGAGGTCAGAATCTTACAGACTTGTTTATTTCAGAGCAGTATTAGATGCTGGTAATGGGCTGAAATTACTTTGAGGGAGTGGGGAAAAAATTGAAAAAAAAAAGAAAATAGTCTTCAAACATATTTGAAGGTGGAGAGGGTCACAAACATCAATGAATGAGCAGGGGTTCCAGTAGTTTTTAGTTTCATCCGGCTAGAAACGAACAGTGTCGCTGCAGATGTTTGTCCGTCACTGACCATTATCATTTTGAGATGTTGTGTGCAGTAGCCCTCATTGTATGATTCTGGTGGAAGGATCGTGACATATTCCTGCTTTCCTTTAGCTATAAAGTTGCAGAGGTACTCAAAATATATTATAGAATTTTACTTATTCAATGGAATGTAGAACAAATCCTCTTTATATCAGTTGCATTTCCTGAAATATGATGCCTGTCTAGATGTTGCTGTCATCTACTCCAAGTTCCTGATTTTGGCTCATCATCATTGTGCTTGGCACCTTACCATCCTTCTTACTATCCCTCCGTCCCTCCATCTGTCTCTTGCTGTGTTAGTCTCTGAGTATGAAATATTATCCAGCATTGAAACAGATGGCCTGGATGATTTTCCATCAAGTTTATCTTTTATCCTTAAAATCCAGAGAAATTTCTGTTTGTGGAATCATTGAATGAGTTTTGTACGTTGCATTTTGTTGGATTACTGAAAATGGGTTATCAGAAGAAAGTTGTCAGATGTGTACATCAGTATTATTGTGCAAGTTAAAAGTTACATACTGGGTGCTTTTCCAGGATTGAACACTTCACAGACATTCTTCATTATAAGGATTGTTAATTTTTTGCTTATTTAGTCAACATTTTATACATATGCTGAATCCACCAAATCGATGTTAATAGCATTCTAAAAAGGATGTGCTGTGAGGCAAGCTTGCCTCTGGAAAATCTTACAGAACTGCTGCAGCTTTGTAATGTCTCGTGCTGTCTGTTATCTGACTCTTCACTATGGCAGTTCTTTTTTTCAGATACCCAAGAACCTGGTACCAAACTATTGTGAGCTTGTCGGGGCTAACCCGAAGTCTCGTCCCAATCCTGGTCGCTTTTCTTGAGGAGTGCCGCAAAAAAGGCGGCGGTTTCTCAACAACTCATTTGTCAAAACTATGCTTTTCCTGGAGGAAATACAGGTCAGTAGTGTGTCTGTGTGGGCAGAACAAGGAAAATGTAAACAGTTTGTTTGAATCATTTCAGCATTGATATGAAAATTACTCAACAAAACTTCATCAACATTTAAAAGATTGTATGTGTTCTTTGGAATGAAATATATCATATTTGCATTTGATTAATCTTATGTCTGAAATAAAATTCTTCAAGCACAAAAACTGTTACCAGATTTATGAAATGGTGCTTCTGTTTTGATCTGATTGCATAATATTCATAGAAGTAGTATATATACCTTTTCGTTCATTTTTTTCAGTTTCTTCTTGGTAGTGCAGAAAAACACTACCTTGATTCAGCACTTTTCAGGTCAGTTCTTTTTTTGTTTGTATGTTTGTTTTGTTTTGATCTGTTTTTGAAAAGTACCTTTTCATGTTTCAGATCAAAGACCAATCAGAAAAGAACAAGTTCTTCTCCAGTCTTACTCCGTCTTTGGACTCGTTTCCACCACAGATGTGTCGTAACAAAATCTTACCTCAGCTGTTGAATGCTTTTGAGTATGGCAATGCTGGGTCATCCGTCTTGGCACCCATGTTTAAGGTCTGAGGATACTTTGTCTATCTGTATGTTCCTCTCTCTCTCCCTGTCTGTCTGTCTGTCTGTCTGTTTTCTCTCTCTCTCTCTCTCTCTCTTTGTCTCTCTCAAAGTGATCTTTCATCTGCTTGTTAGTATTTTACTGCTTTATCCTTTATCTGTTTGTTAGTATTTTACTGCTGTTTATTTTGACTATTGTTTTTGTCCAAAAATACATGTTCTTTATGCTCTTGCTTCAGCTTCATGAGTGCATAAGTTATTTCTCAATTTTCTTTCTTTTTATTTGTTTTTATTGTTGGTGTAAGTAGACTGTTGCAGTTATAGTTGCATGGTCCATGCTCAGAAAAGGGTTATGTAAACTAGAGTCAGAAATAAGAATAGATATAGTGTGTGTGTGTGTGTGTGTGTGTGTGTGTGTGTGTGTGTGTGTGTGTGTGTGTGTGTGTGTGGCTTTCCTTTTTCTTTTCATTTTTTTTTTTCAATTAAAGTAATTTCAGTATTTTGTTCCATAAATGATGTACATTAACCATTATGTGACTGGAAGCTGCAAAGTCCTTTATCTGACATTCGCTATATACTAGTATGCCCAGCAGATCCATACTGTAATAACATGGGGGCTTGCAAACTTGTAATTTTTTCAGGGTTCTGTGTTTTATAATTCATTTTATGCAGATTATTTATCATGTAGTCGTGGATGGATGGTATGTATTTCAAGCATGCCAATTTTTTTTTTTTTTTTAGTTTGAGCTGGTTGTTGTTGTTTTAATGCAGATTTGTCTAAATGATTTTCTGTGGGAAAAAAAAGAGTCAGAAATAGAGAAAGTGAAAAGAAACATGATTGACGTTTTGTGAACACATATTCATGACAGATTATGTTTCTCATTTCCATAAAATGAGTACAATCTGAAGTACATCTTTGAAAAGATTTTTCTTGTGATGCAAGTGCAGATAAATCCCTAAGATTGCGGTATGGAGAAGAAAATTGGTAATTTTGTTTTGGAGATTATTTTTACTGTCTCTACTTCCTCTTCATACGCACACACACACACACACACACACACACACACACACACACACACATATACACACGCGCGCGCACACACACACACACACACACACACACACACACACACACACACACACACACACACGCACACACACACACACACACACATCACACATGTCTCCTGTATTAAACGCATGCACACAAACACAAGTGACTCCCCAATCTCTCTCCACCCCACCTTGCCCCTTTTTTTTTTTTTTTTTTTTGAACCAGCCTTTTTTCTTGAGTCACTTTGCATTCCTGCTGTTTGGAACACATGACAGGAAAATGTTGCAACTTGATTGTAAAACGTGGCATGCACAGTAATTATAAAACCACACTGGTTTCTTTCCTCAGATTGGGAAACACTTGGATGCGGATGAATATCAGCGCAAGATAGTTCCATGTGTGGTGAAGCTGTTCTCCTCTCCTGATAGATCCACACGAGTCAATCTTTTGCAGCAGGTAAAGGCAGATATTTTTTTTCTGAAAAGAAACAGATTTTTTTTTTTCCTTGTATGAAATGTGTCAATACATGTACAAAGTATGCTAACTTTGGCATAGACAGTATCTGTTAATGATATGCATCTTTTGACCGAACTCTGGCTTACTGTAACACAGTGAGACCAAGTACTACTGTATTGCAGTCCATTGTTTTATTGGTAAAATTAGCATCATGATGATACTGTCACTCTGTAAGTACAAAGTAATGTCTGCAAAAAAAAAAAAAAAAAAAAAGAAAGGCAAAAAAAATTTAAGCTTTGGTACTTTTTGAACATATACACACCTCAGATTTAGCGTTAGTCAGTTTTTTTAGACTGCTGACAAAGAATCATTTGGTTAGCAATGTGGTTTTCATTAGGATGTTGGTTTGAGCTGGTTTCGTTAATGGATACATGCATTTTTACTCACTGAGACAGTTTCATATGAAGACACAGCAGTGATGTACTGAATATTATCGTCTTGCCACTAGAAAAAGGATAAATTTTGAGTAAGTTGAGGATGTCCAGCCGTGAGCTGCTCTGTCTCTGTCTGTCTGTCTGTCTTGTCTTAGACTCCCTTTCTCTCGCTGTTTCTCTCTCTGTAAGTCTGTCTTTCTGTCTGTCTCTGTCTGTCTGCTCTGTCTGTCTGTCTGTCTCTCTCTCTCTTTATCTTTTTCTCTTTCTTTAGCACACACACACATAATTATCTTTTTTTTGGGGGGGGGGGGGGGGGTAAGTTCCTGTTTTTTACATTTAAAAGATGTAATTGAAAGCAAACAAAACAAAATTAAAAAACCCTGAATATGTGTGTTTAAGTCTCAGTTGAGGATACAAATTTGGAGGGAGAAATAACAGCAGAGGAAAAATAGTGAATAATGAACTACACATCTCATTTTCTTTCAGGTTTTGAAGGCTTGGATTTGCTGATACCATTGTGATAAAACACATAAAACGGTGTGATGTCTGACTGACCCTTGAATGTTTGCAGGTTGAATTCTTTGTGGAACACCTATCCCAGCGTGGTCAATGATCAGATTTTTCCAAACATTGCCAGTGGTTTTATGGATACAAACCCAGTGGTCGAGAATCAACAGTGAAGGTATGGTGTCACATGCAGATATATTGTATGCAGCTTTTCATTTTACAGTGTGTGATATGTAATATTCTAGGAAATGTAACACTCCAGAACAAACATTAATGGTGCCAAGTTCTTAGTACCTACAATGAAAACGATTCATATATTGAACAGTAGAACATTCACAACATAAGCTTATTACTTTAGATATACATGATATCAAACAGAATTAAGGTAATTCTTTCTTAGGAAATATGTTCTAGAAAGATTTTTGTTTGTGTTATGATGATAAGCTCACAAAAATTGTTTGGACTGATGGAAAATGTATGTTTGATGTTGGTCTGCCTACAATTTAGTCAAGGTATTCAAGGTCTATGTCTGTGTGTGAGATAAGTAGTCATGTTACAGTGGTTTAATCAGGCATGGTGCATTCTTCTGATTATGACTCTGCAAGTTAGTCATTTTAACCCACATATTTGTTTTTTAATTTTCTTTTTTTCCCTTTTTTTTTTTGTTTTGTTTTGTTTTTCTTGCTGTCCCATCTTCTGTGCCACATCAGTGGCAGTGCACCCACGCTGCTCATTCTGACACCCTGTCCTCAGCCGCAGCCTGGTTAGTCCTGCCACAGCCCCAGCACTGGCAATCCTTGGGGAGCTGTTGATGTCAAGTCGTCAAGAGGGAACCCACTGGAGAAGACACTGCACTGCTGCCGAGTCACTTCGGTGGTGTTCAGTGGTGCCTGTTCTGATCCAACATACGCAGGACATAAGCCCCCTACAACAATAATTGCATAGTCGGGAAGCTGGCGTGAGTGAGCTCTCCCTTTGGAGGGCGCCACCACATCCACCCCACGACAGCCCCCTAGGACTTGCCAATACCGGTTACCTCGATAGAACTCAACGAAGACCGCAGAGGTGGAGAGGACATCGAAACTGAGGTCACCATGAGAGCAGGGCATAAAGGGCCACAGGATTTGAGACTTTTTTTTCCAATGCTGATCGATGAGAATGAGGATGATGAAGATGATGCTATGGATTTTCATTCCAGTCCAAGACTGCGTGACAGAGCTATACTCTATGCTTTCTTTCATAACTTATCCCGGCATCAACCAGGCCCAAGAGAAACAGACTCTTGCAGTGTTGGTCAGGAAATTTACACTCCCAGAGACGCATCCATTAAGTGGATGAAACTTAACAATGTGGTCCCAGTCTTCCCAACTGAGTCCGTAGCTAACCCACCTCTGGGTAGGAGCTGGTCGGGGCAGAAACATCCCACATGACTCTGATGGGAACGGAACCCACGACCTCCCAGCGGGCAGTCCGCGACGCTAACCACTTCGCTATGGTGGCTGGTGTCCTTTTATTTTCTGTCATATGGTTTATGAATCAATCAGTGAAAGAGTTCATATGCACATGTAAAATTTTGGTATTGGTGGCTGTTTATACAGTTGATTTTTTTACTTGCAGGCCATGCTACATCTAGCCTCAAAACTGAACTACAAAAACCTGAATGAAGAGCTCATGAAGCATTTTGCAAGACTACAGTCCAAAGATGATCAGGTAATGCTGCCGCTTGAATTACATTGAATCTTTACTTTACTGCATCTAGCACAATGGCGTTGTTCAGATCCCTGTCACACTGATATCATTATCCTCTACAGACTACAAATTTGTGCAGTATGATGTATTACACATGGTCAGCACGTTTAAATCACAGTCTTACATGGTTGATCAGTTGAAAATGCTATGCACTGTAATGTGACATGTTGAGTGATCAGTTTACAGCACAGTTTTTGTGCAGTTCGATGTTATATGGTTAATCAGATTACAGTGTAGTTTTGTGCTGTATGATGTTACATGGTTGATTAGATTACAGCACAGTTTTGTGTAGCATGATGGTTACATTTTATCAGTTTATGCAACAGATTAGATGACGTTACATTGTTTATCAGTTTACAGTCCAATTCTGAGTACTACAATATAACATGGGTGATCAGTTTACAATACAGTTAAGTTTAATGTAAAATTTAATGTAATATTATGTGGTTGATCAAATTGCAGAACAGTTTTGTGCGATATGTTGGATGGTAGATCATTTTAGAGAGTTGATGTATGCCAAATGGCGGTACATGACTGTTCTGCTTTTTTAAACAGTTTTGTGCAGGAAGAAACTGATTTTTTTCCCATTTAATTGCAGTCAATAAACAGTAGTAGGGGGGAAAAGGAAAAAATAATATTTTTAGTGAAACGGTTATGCATAGAAGTTGAGATAATGCTGTATGAATTTTGTTAGTATGTTTTTCTTAACTGCAGTATCACACTCAATTATGTTAATTGGAAATTGAGCTTCATTTTTTTTTTTAAGTTTATGTTACAGTTATTATTACTTTAAACTTGTAAATGCATGTAGCAAAATCGTACGTGGCAGATGTAACAATGTAAAGACCAGATGTTTTGACAAATGATGTATGATCATTAACAGGGTGGAATCCGAACCAACACAACCGTGTGCCTTGGAAAAATAGCATGCCATCTGAATCCAGGGGTGAGTTAGATAGATGCACACTAATGAAAGATTCTTGACATATTTCTAGAGTTGAAACTTTGGTTTCGTTGGACGTGTATTACCCTGATTTACTTGTACAGGCAAGGAGTCTGTTACCTGTCTAGTGCAGAATGTTAGTCTGTACAGGATAAATGAAAAAAAATGTATATAGTTTTAGTTTAGATGAAAGTGTTTAATAGCAATGACTGCTTCCTGTGTTTCTGTACACTCAGTTGAAAGATATTGTGTTTTGCCAGTTTTGATCAGCATCTACCTTTAGAAAAAAAAAGGGTTGTTGAAACATGTATATGTGGATGAGTTTGCTCTCTCAGTGGGTACAAGTGTATATGTGGTTACAATGAGTTTTAACCTCCCACCCCCTCTCCTTCTCTTAAATGATTATATATTTGTTAATGGTTTTCATACACACATACATTATTTATGTAGATTTACAGATACATATAGATATATTTTGTTAAATGATTGGGGGTTGATGTTGGTGTTAGTGTGAATGGTCAAAGTTTGTTTTTGTTTGTTTTTGTTCAGTTTGCTTAGCAGATACTGAAATATTAAACATGTTTTCATTCACATTCAGCTTCTCTTATCTTAGGTTTGTTCTATATCTGACCCTCCCCATCCCTACCCTTCTCAGAATTGTTTGTTTTCATTTTATTTTTAATTTGCATTGAATGCTTTATGTATTGAATCTGTGTGTGTGTGTTGTGTTTCAGATGCGACAGAAGATTTTGATATCAGCGTTCATGCGAGCTCTGAAAGACCCTTTCCCTCCAGCCAGGCAGGCCGGCATCCTGGCCATGGCAGCGACCCAGAACTTTTACCACATGCAGGAAATAGCCAACCGTCTTCTGCCTTCTCTCTGCACTATGACCAGAGATCCAGAGAAAACTGTCAGAGACCAGGTAAGCTTTGCTGGCTAGTCCGTATATTTGGAGTATGTACCTGAAAGAATGTGTTTGTATGATGAAAATGAGTGTGTGTACATGTGCCTGTGCCTGTGTTCAGATGTGTTTTTGTTTATGCGAAAGTGTGTGTATGTCATCGTATCTTAGCTGTGCATTTGATACAAATATGTGGTTTATAGATGGTTCAAAATGAGTCCAAATGTGTGTTTTTATCCTTTTTTTTGAAAGCACTTCCATGTTTTGACTTCTGGCAATATCACTGAAAATGAAGTTCGAATCAAGAGTGAGACCTTGTTTTTGATATGTGACTGATGACCTTTTAATTTTTTGTTTTAATTTTTACAGGCATTCAAATCAATACGAGGGTTTTTAGACAAGTTGGAAAACCTGTCAGAGGATCCAGACTTGCAGGAAGAGATGGGTTTGTATACAGAAAATTCTGTTGCTTTACTTGGACATGCCAAATGTTGCGTACTCTGAAAAAATTGAAAATAGTGCAAGCTCATTCTCAAACCGGAATGCATACATTTACAGAAGCACATCCATATGTGCATATGAGTGTACACACATGCACATAAACTTTTGCGGTGGATCTCTCTCACACACACACAAACGCACGCTCACATACATGCGCACAAACTTTGATTCTCTTAGACTGACACTTCTGAAGCAATCACCGGTCCACAACTTTGTTTTTCCATTTCATGGTTTATGTATATGTTAAAGGAGAGAATGTTTTCCATTTCATGGTTTATGTATATGTTAAAGGAGAGAAGATTGATGAATATAGTTGTTGCTCAATGTAAGAATCATATGCCTGCAAGGAGGTGAAGCTTTGCCAAATACAGTAAATTTTTGGATCATAGAAATAGTTTGATTTATCTTCATTGAATTTTACATGATCATTTGTAGGATCTGCATCTTGCAGTGTTTAAATTTCAACATCTTCAGCATTAAAACTGACAAAAGGCTGAAGGAGAAAAAACATTTGATGAGATCATTATTTTGTGCATGCAATGGTTTAAGCGCGCAGTTTAGCATCTCCTGGGACGCTGTCATGCTGTTTTTGTCTGTGTTATGTTTGCAGAGAAGGAAGTGATGTCAGGTGGCAGTGCCACTGCGATGAGCAATGCTTCAGGCTGGGCTGGCTGGGCTGTCACCGGCATGTCCTCATTAACCTCCAAAATCTACAGCAAAGCCACGACGGCAAAAACCAAACAGGCACCTTCAGCAGGTAAATCATGGGAATGTTTGTAAAATTCACGATGCTCGGATTGACAAATGTTTGACAGTAGTCACAAAATGAGACCACATGCAAAAGCATATACACTTGCATCATTGTACAAAATGAATATTCTGATGCATACTGCAAGTGAGTAATGACTTTATGGCCTAGATGGCAAAACCGGACTCATACAATTGAGTTTTATCCACATCATGGATACATCTGAGAGCATTACTCAAATTTCCTGTAAGTATCTGTATCTCTCAGGCCTGGTTGACAAGAGGAATATTAAGAAAAGAATCAAAGAGCACAGCCCTGTCATATATGTAGTCTGACCAGAATGGAATGCCTTAGCAACATCTTGACTAACCTCATTCTCCTGGATCATTATACAGCAAAAAAAGAAAAGTCTCAAACTCTGTGGCTGTGTTCATGCCAGCTCTCATGGTGACCTTGATTTTAACTTGAATCTTCTTATCCATGCTTGTGTTAAACTGATGTCAAAGTCATTGGTGTCAGCAGTTTCATGGGGACTCAATTTGTCAGACATGATGCTGTTTTCCTTAGTAGGACACTCATTCTTGCTGGCTCTGTGACTAAATTCTCTTCAAGAGAGGGCTAAGTAGGTAATGTCCAGTGTACTGTTGATCAGGTTGGACATCACTGAATTGCACACAACTGGCTTGGCAGCAGTACAGTTTCTCCTTTATGGGATTGCCACATGATGACTTGATTTTTCCCTCTGAACTGTGGGTGTTGGAACTGACTGAATGGACCTGGATGTGGCTGTGAATGGGGCAACCAGTGTGAGTGGCCCAGAAATGATGCTCAGGGAAGTGGAGGAGAGGGGAGGGAAGGGGGTGAACAGAAGATGAGGTAGGAAAAAGATAAAGTCTGATAAGTATTGTTTTAAAAAATGTGTGATCGAATATGTCCTCAACACTCATATATCCGTTTTGTGCTGAATATGAGAAGTGGTTTTTCATTCATCATTGTCATTGTCTTAAATGTTGTTTCTTTTTGCCTGAAGAAGACCCAAGGGGTTGAAATGCATAGTGTTTTGTCCTGTAATCTTTTTGTGTGTATTGTCTTGCGAAACTAATACCCTTTCTTTGTAAAATTTGTTTGGAGTTAAATTGACTTCGTTTTTATGATGAAGTTAACATACACTGAAAGTGTTTCATACTATGATGAAGTTAACCTACACTAAAAATGTTTCATTTTAAACAGGCTGATTATACCATCATGGACTATTTCAGATTATCAGTGGTGTTACCAAATCTAAATAAGAGCAAGCTATAAGAGTATTTGTCTGCGATGCTTTTCCTGTGATATGTACTGAAGAAACGAGTGTATAGGAAAATACATGTAGGAAACAGGTCCCTTAATCTATGAAAACTACTAACAAAGAACAAAAAGAATATAAAGAAAAAGCAGGAAAGGGGAAGGGATTGAACAAGTGAAAATTCTAAACCCTTAGTGGCTAAATACAGAATCCACTGAATTCGGTCTTGTTGAGAGAAAACATTTATTGTCATACCATGTGTATGTGTGTGCATGTGCGTGTGTGTGTGTGTGTGTGTGTGTGTTCTTAACTGTTTTCCTTTCGTGAACACAGGTATGGAAACACAGTCCAGTGCAACGCCATCCAAACCAGACCGAGACTCCTCCCAGGTCACCATTTTGCGTCCTGCGTCTGATGACTGGGCAGATCAGCCCAGAAACACAGGGGAGGAAGAGGAGACAGAAGGAGGAGGATGGGATGAAGAGGATTGGGGTGACATGGATGTAAGTCCTTGAGGGTCCAGACTTTTCTTCTGGTGTTTTTTTTTTTTTCACAGAAGTTGGAATGGTTCACTCTCTTTATTCTCTTTGGTTTATAGTCCAGTTGACTGTCATTAAATGCTTCCATACTGAATCAGTCAAAGTGATACCATTTGAAAGGTGATTTTTGAAAAGCATGTGGAATTTTTCTGCATGGAAGTGGAAACATGTTAACAGCAGTTTCATGGACAAAAAAAATGATCAAAATACTGAATGTTTTGACATAATTTCACACCTTGTTAAGTTTTTCTTTTTCAGGATGGCACACAGAGCTTTTCTTTACAAGTGATTCCTCTGCTTCCAAACAACTTTAGAAGATTCCACTGTAGGTTTTTTGTGCATACAAGATATTGGCCAGTTGGCTTCATACACATGCATAGAAAGCAGACTGAGTGGGAACTTACCTGCCATTTAGACATGCTCTTTAGCTACTCAGCCTTGGCCACAGGGGCACCACTCCACTCCCCCCCAACCCCAACCCTCTCACCCTCCCCCTCCCCTTCCCCCTCCCACCTTCAGCATGCAGCATGCAACAGAGACAATACTAGGGTCCAACACCTCGTGCCCCCCCCCCCCTCTGTCTTGAGTACTTTCTTCAAGTTTTACCTCAATCAGATGGCATGCCTGTCAGCTTCAGTTTGCGTCTAACATCCTCTCGGAATATTGGTTTTGTTCACACTTGAGTATTTACAAATGTTGGTATATTAATGTAAAATCAAAGCGCCAAACTTGTCAACTGAAATCAAGAAAGATGAATTAATCTCTTGCACAGATGTAGTAGGTTTTGGATATTATCAAACATTTAGAATACAGATTTAGAATTGATCACAAATAGCTCGAGGTGGTTCTTTCCTCTGTTAGAGATGAAATTTCTTTCTTTATAAACTACAATCTTTAACTCCCTCTCTCTCCCCTTTGTTTCTTCTCTTTCATTTTATGAATACAAACATCTTTTCTCACACCAGCTAACAGTTAAGAAACAACACATAGCAGAGCCCTTTAGTTCTGTCAAGGACTGTTTTTCTTTTTAAATGGCCAACTAAAAATGCCAGAAAGAGGGAACGGGCCTCCAGGCTTTGATGTACTGGATTGTCATGCACACGTTTGTCACACAGGATGTGTCACAGAGTCTGCACACACCATCCAGTGGAGTGGGAGCTGAGCCAGCCAACGAAAACTCCGGCTGGGACAATGACGATGACTGGGGCAGCTTAGAAGATGTTCCTTCCAACAAAGTGAGCATCCAGACCGGAAGTGTCTGGCTTTTGTATCCATCTCCGTGATGTTGTTAATTAGATTTATTCCAGCTATAGGCAGCACCGAGGTCTGGTGCTTGTGTACATTGTTACAGGAACAAATCCTTTTTGCATTAATTGATCAGATAGAATTTACACATTTTCTTCTGCTTTACTTCTTGTGCCTTTGGGAATGTACTATATGGTTTACATCCTCATTTGAACACTGCATCTTTTGGGGGGAAGAAATCCATTCCACAAATAAGAGAAAAGTGTGACTTTCCTCATAGAATGACCAGTTTAGAAAAAGTCATATTTCAGATAAAGATTATAATAATCAATAGTCTGTTTGAATTGACCATCAGTTAGTCTCAAGTTTATCTGAAATTATAACAACATGGAGTTATGTCAAGTGTGCGGCAGCCATTTTTAAACAATGCCGTTTTCCTTGACCTCATCAAATTCAGCATCAGACTCTTTCTTTTCAGTATCAGGTACAGTGACGCCTATGTCACAAATTGCCATATTTGTTACAAAATAACTTAAAAGCCTTGGCTGTTTTAGGATCCTATGCAACTGGGGGAAAAATGAAGCAAAACAAACAGGAACATCTTTTTTCACAGATGGAGAAACCTGACAGTCGACGGGAAATCATAAATTAAAGACTGTGCACATGCATATTAGTTCATAACCAACAGTGGAGGAGATCAAATTGAGCTGAAGTCGAGAAAAAGCACTGAACAAACAGATAACTGTGGCGAGCAAGTCAGAATGTGTCATATTGATGAAGAAGTTGGAATGCAAATCTCACCTCTTAAAGAAAAAAAGAATCGAGAACAACAACACCAGAACGTATGAGATTAAAGAAAAACACAACATCATGCATGTAAGAATATAGAATGTTTCGCAAAATTTTTAAGATGTGGTTTGATCCTGATTATCACATCATCTGTCATGAGAAAAAGATTTGGGGATAGGTATGTCTGTTGATACTGGACAAAATGCAGTCTTGCATTCCTCAAAAGACGTCTGTTTAGAAATGCCCTGTTTTTTGGAGAAAAAGTCTTGTTTTGCATTAGAATATGAATTGTCAGTTCTCATCCTGTCTTGTACATGTTTTATCATTTTGAAGGTAGTATTGAAAAGCAGAATGCCAACAGTTCTCATATGATGGATTGATACCTGATTAACACAAGTTTGATTTCATTTTCTCTGTCCGCATATATTACAGCCCAGATCAAGTGGATCAATGTCTCTAAAGTCCAAAACGCAGACACAGGGATTTGACGGTTGGAACGACAATGACTTTGTTCCCGATGACACTGGGATGGCATCAGCTAGTCAGTATGACTGGGGCAGCAATGATGCTGAGGATGACTTTTTTTCTTCTGCCATCAAACCCAAGAAGGTAGTGTCTTGTCCTCATTGTCAGTGTGCACGTGTGTGTGTGTGTGTGTGTGTGCATGTGTTTCAGGAAATCTGCTTTTGAAAAGTATGGGCTTTGGTAACTAGATAAGCAACATTTTTGTTTTCTTTTTTATGCTGTATTTATATAATTTTTTTTTTTTTGTAAACCAAGAGGCTCACCTTTTAATTTTTTATTCAGTTTTCTTAGGCAGATAAAATCTCATCATTTTTGGACATTTTGGCCTTTCACAATTTAGCCAGGCTGAAAAACCTTTCAAAAGTAATTGCCAGAATAAAGCAAAAAGTTATTTCGTATTTAATGTTGACTTTTACTGTTGTGGATTTCTTTTGTTGAGGTTACAAGTTCCAGTACATTGCTGAAACTCTAAAGCTTCAGAAGGCATTGGCCTCTGACCCTCATAGCAATGGTGCCCTATGGCTCCGCCAAGAGGGCCTTGATGGTTCGGTTCTCCTGGATTCCCTGCTGCTTTTTGGTTACTCCCTGTTTCCAGGCCTGTTTTCTAGTCAAACATTCCTGAAGTTGGGGCAGTTCAGCCCTAGCAGTATGCCGTCTTTAGATTTATTCCTGAAATATTTAGACACGTTTACAATTCATCCAGTATGAATTTCATGTGTACCACATTGCACATGAGTGATTGATCAGGTCTTATCAACTTCCCCCTTACATATCATCTGTCTACTGTGTTCTTATGTGCACAGACTCAGTCCCAACAGTCTCGATCAACCCCTCCTCGGTCTGCATCATCTCGCTCTACTCCCTCTCGTGACAGTCCAGCACGATCCACTGCATCATCAGCATCGTCGGCCTCAGCTCGTGAACGATTGAAGCCAGAAACAACGAGCGGTGCATCAGGGGGTGGCTGGGCCGACTCTGGTGGAGATGGATGGGGTGATGGTGACTGGGGAGCTATGGAAGATATGGGTAAGATTTGCGAGAGGCACATTGAAATGATGAAAAACAGGCATTTATTGGAAACTGATCAATCATGCTGATTTACGTAAGCTGATTATACATTTCCTTGTATAAAATCCTTTTGATTCTTAACCTTTCAACTGCTTTAGAATTTGTGCCAGTTCATGTGTCAGAGCAAAAGCTGAATTTCTGTTTGATCCCTCTGCTGTGAGAACAGCTCACAGACATGAAAAACAAGCCATCCCCGAGCTGTGTAGACAAAACCAAGACAAAGCCAATGTACTTTTCATTGTTTTCCCCACAGCATGGCCATTAAGAGAATTAGATTCTTGTGCTATGACCCCACATAGGTTGGGCCTGTTAATGCCTCACCTCTCATGCCAGTTGAAGAGAAACATCCACCAACCATGTCAGTTAACTGATAATTAACTTGGCTTCACAGCGAAAACTGTTAGAACTGCCCACTTTGTGTGTGCCAGCATTAAAGGTGGTGTGTTCAGACAACCACTGGCTTGTAGCTAACGTTTGACCATGATTGACAAGATGTGTGGGGGACCCAACTGCTAACGGGGTTCCATCTCTCTGCAGTTGTCTCATTGGCCATGTATAATTGATGTAAATGGACATGCTAGCTGACCGACTCTCCCACCTTTAGTTTGCTGAGAAAGTGTGTGATGAAAGTGACATGTATGAAATATGTGTTGTGGCATTTGACTGTGTATGTATGGGAAAGTGTGTTTGTGTGCGCATGCTTGCGTGTGTGTATGAGTGTGTGCGTGTGTGTGTATGTGTGTGTGTGAGTGCGTGCGCGCATGTGTAGTGTGTGTCCGTGCGCCTGTGTATATGAGAAAGATATTCTTTTTTTTATTAAAGATTTTAGACATTCTTTTCATAATGTTTTGTTATATGTCAGTGCAACCAAGAGTTAATCTGACAATGAATTAGTTCAGTTAATCAGTCAGTCAGTATTGAGGTATCTGAAATTGCTATGTACAAAATACGTACAGAGGCATTCAAGGGATGAGAACACAACTTATGACTTAAGGTGAAATAAGAAAATTTCTATGGCCAGGGATAATGTACATTGAATTCTACCTGATATCGCTCATTTTCAAGCTGAGAACAGGGAAGAAAATAGATTCCTGACTAAAGATCAACATGAATACAGAGCTGACTGTGATACTGCCTCATTGCTTTTGACCTCTCAGTTCTTCTCTGATTCAGTTACAGGAGAGTCTGAAGCAGACCGGAAGAAAAGGGAACGGGAAGAAAAGCGACTCCAGCGGCAAAAAGAACTTCAAGAAAAGCGGGAAGCCAGGAAAGGTGGAGGGGCCATGAAGTTGGGAGCAAAGAAACTGGGATAGGAAATGGAGCAGAGTGTCTGACACAACCAAGCTTGTCAAACATCCGATTATTCAAGTATTGCCTAAGAGGGGTGAAAAACTGAAACCCAACAGGAAATAGGAAGAATACGCCAAAGTTTTTTTTAGTTTTTTCTTTTTTTCTTCATAGGTCTGTGAAGCAAGGTTTTCAATTAAGGCAATGGCTGACGGTCATTAGTTTGAGGGTCTTTACATGATCATTATTTTTCATTGTAAATTTGATGAAGGATCTTGCATTTTGATGAAGCTTTCATTTTATCACCCCCAGTTACATCAATGTGTTCCATTAATTTGGGTGACTGGTCCGTATGTTAAATTCCGAGTACCAAAATGTGAATCTAGATGATCCATTTGATCGGTTGTGCTTGTGATCAAAAACATGAATATGGATTTGGGGGCTGTAAACAAGCAAGTCTTTAGACACATTTCTCCTTTTATTTATGGGTACTCTTGCCATGAAATTGGCATCGCAAAACATATGTAGAAAGCCCTTTTCTTCTACTTGCTGGAAACTCCCTGTACATGATACAGTTACATTTTGGTTTTAATATTTGTATGTGTGTGCATGTGCATGTATGTGGACAAGATAGAAATATACAGTGAGGTTAATGTGTGAGGTAAAGTGTCTTTGTAAAAGAATGAAAGTATTAAACATTGTTGTAAAGAGAAATTTGTTTATGTAAGGTCATGTAATCATGTCTGTGAATCATAATGGAAATTATGATGAGCCCAAATTAAGTCGATGTTCTTCGACTTTTCCCAGTTGCTGCTTTGAAGTGTGGCAACACGCAAGTAGAATTTGAAAGGCATGCATCACCAGAAAAATAATAAAACAGACATCAAGAAACAATATGTAGTCCCAAAGCTAAAGTGGATTATCCAAAACATGATGATTGTGGAGCCTGTAATATTTGTCTTGATCTGTGTGATGTGGGGAGAAATGTGGTGATCTGCTCTCAATGGGGGAGTGGGGAATTTTTGACCAAAATCTATCCATAGATAATTTAACCTTCCTGTGAGATTGCCACAAGTCTGTAAATTTCATATTTCATATTGCCACAAGTCTGTAAATTTAATATTTTATATTGCCACAAGTCTGTAAATTTAATATTTTATATTGCCACAAGTCTGTAAATTTCACCTTTATGGTGTGGTCGATGTACCATGGCCTATGCATTTTGATGTGATCCAAGTCTCAGCACTGTCACTGTGATTTGTTTTGTTTTTGCAGAACAAAAGGGATGGTGATAATTGCAGTGGTGCTTGATTACTGAGAGACTAATGACAGGGCTGCTGGACCTTACATCTCCTTTCATAATATGGGTATCGACAAGGCCCCATGTAAGCAGATACCTGAAAACAGTTCATCAGGTGTATTCAAGAAGCAGGTTAGACTGGTCCAAGGCTTTCTGTAGCTTACTCAACTTCTGGGAAAGAGCTAACCAACAACACTTATCACCTCCTAGGAAAATTTAGGCAGTTGAAGGATACTGAACTCACAACTCCTTGTCACCAGATGAAGACGTTGCCTCTGCTCCATGTCAGCTGGTGGCTTTTTTTTTTCTTTGTATATGTGTGAGCTCAAAAGAAAACCATTTCTTTCTTACCCAAATTTGCTTCTGCGGAATTGAATCAAATTGTTTGTAGTTCTAAGACATTCCCTTCATTCTTGATGAGAAGTGGAAGGAAAGTTTGTGCACATGCACAATTGTTCATGCATGCGAGTGCATGCTTAAGATATACACAACTGCTACTGACAAACCTTTCTCAGTTTTGAACCCTTTATGCATTGCTTCAGTGATTGTGCTGTAAATGTTTACAGCCGTTTCTGCCAATTAGCGTAACTAAATGCTGAGAAGACAAAAACTATAAGCAACAGTAATTTTAGTTTTCTTCATCCCATCCCCCTCACACACTCTCTGTAATATGAAGAGAAACCTCTGTTATAATTGTCCACATCAGCACATGGACACAAGGTCATGAGGATCTTTTTAGACATCAGTACACACAAACACACATATAAGTGAGATCATCCTAAATGTATTGTTTACATTGTTGAAGGTAACTATCTCCAGGTGGAAAAAAAATCATGTGAAGATAAGGAATCATTCATTCATTCGTGTCAAAGAAGTGCACTGGCTTGAATCAATGTAATGTCCACCTATGACACTGGAACACAGTGATCTGAGTTTTGAGTTGTTTTTTTTTTATCCGCATCATAGTGAATTACATTGTGTGATAGATATCGTTTTTCCTCTTACATACATATGAAGAAAATGTGTTTACATGTTGCGAGACAGGTATGCAAATTTCTGTGTGTGCGAGTTTCTGTGAACATGTTCCTTTTTTTTTTTTTTTTTTAACCTCATGTGATCATCACGGCATCAGGATCATTTACTGGGTGTAACTTCATGTGATCATCACTCATCAGGTATGATTTAATCAGTGCAATAGAATAAAACATATGGATCAACTCTTTCAAGTGGTAAAGCATTGGGTTATTCTACAATCCAAGTAATCATGTAAATGTGAGTCATCCCATCATCCACTGTTTTGCTGTAATGATTCTATTTTGCTGATTGTAAAAAAAGTTTAAAATTTTCCTGAATCTTGTTTTGCTTTCTTTTTTCCCCCAAGATTTGAACAAAAATCCTCAGGGAAAGAGAATGAGAGAATAGTACTCAAGAGAGACGTGTGTGTGTGTGTGTGTGTGTGTTTGTGTGTGTGTTCGCACACATGTGCGCACATGCACACAATCAAAACTGTTAATGAATGCATGTCTATCGAACATTTTGGGACTAGCCATGAGAAAGGCACATGTGTACAACCCTGAATAGGTATGATCTGAAAGTATAAAGCTGCTGTATAGTTGTAGCTACCAGACATATGAAATAAAAATTGGGCTAAGGAGAGGAACAAAATAATCTTTTCATCCATTACACGGTTTGTTGCATCATTCAAGAGAATCCTTGAAGTTTAGCATCAGAAAAAGGCAACTTGTACCATGTTTTTTTTTTTTGTTTGCATTTCTAGCCCCCCTCCCCCCCGCCCCAACCCTTATTGGAGTTGTGGCCCAGTAATGGTAGGAAACCTGACAACCATTGCATAAGCCTCATGATGACAGTCCAGCTGGCTATGGAAGCCATGTCAGGATGGCCACATAGGTCCAATATGCACTGATGAAGCGTATCTGTTTCATGCTGGGATCTCATTATCTAAAACCTCTTGTTCCAGTCAATACAAAATGTGACTATGCTTTGATATTTTTGATGCATTTACAAAATACTCAGCCTTCAAAGTGAAAATGGGAATGAGCTAAGATCATACAAAGTATTTAAAAAAATGTGCACACTTTTGTTTTTAAGGTAAATACACACCGACAAGAGGTTTATAGAGACTGCATAAATACTGGATCGTTTCCTTAAAATCCTTACTTGCAGGTTTTTTTTTCTTCTTTAACATTCGACAGACTACCTTCAAATCCTATGCTCTGTAATACATGTTAGGTTATTGTTTTTTTCTTCTTTTTTCATTTCTCCCCCACCCACCCCCATCCTTTCATTACCACTATCCAAGCAATCTTCATTTCATCCAATAATTTAAAATTGCAAGACTTCATGTGCTTGTCAGTATCTCAGTGTTGCTCCAAATGTGTTTGTGTACTTTTCTTTTGCAAAGTACTTAAGTTTCAACAAAACATTTGATTGATGAATATCAGAATTTTACAGAGGCACACAGGCAATAAACAAACAAAAAAAAACCTGTGGATGAAACACTTTTAATTGTAGCAACATACATTCAAAGATGACAAACACCCCTCACACCATCGATCACTATCTTCAGAGTTTCTATCACAAACGCAGCATTTTTGCTTGCCGAATCTCCTCCAGTTCTTTCTCCTGCTGTGCGATGATTTCACTCCTTTCATTCAAGAACTGACGATATGCCTCTTCTTCTAGGTGAGGCACAACCTCAATCCCACAGGAATGGGCGGCGCCTATGACCTGCTTGCACACCTGTTGAAGGGAGACGTTTTCAAAGGCAGGATCCTGGGATTTGATAGTGGCTATCTCATACACGTGTTTTAAGGACACTTTTGCCGCAGATCTCCTGACCTGAAAGCAAAAATACATAATAAATAATGGGTAGGTTCACACTTAATACAGCACTTGGTTTTGGCAGCCACTGTAAGAATAGCACTTGTGTCACACTAAAAACAGCACTTGGCACTGACTCCCACACTTAACCCAGCACTTGGCACTGACAACAACACTAAGAACAGCACATGGCACTGATAGCCACACTAAGAACAGCACTTGTACACTGACAGCCACACTAAGAACAGCACTTGTACTGACAGCCACACTAAGAACAGCACTTGTACTGACAGCCACACTAAGAACAGCACTTGGCACTGACAGCCACACTAAGAACAGCACTTGTACTGACAGTCACTCTAGGACCATTAAGAACGGCTCTTGGCACTGACAGCCACACTAAGAGCATCACTTAGTACTGATCACCACTCTAGGACACTAAGAACAGCACTTAGTACTGATCACCACTCTCAGACACTGAGAACAACACTTAGTACTGATCACCACTCTCAGACACTGAGAACAACACTTAGTACTGATCACCACTCTCAGACACTAAGAACAGCACTTAGTACTGATCACCACTCTCAGACACTAAGAACAGCACTTAGTACTGATCACCACTCTCAGACACTAAGAACAGCACTTAGTACTGATAACCACTCTCAGACACTGAGAACAGCACTTAGTACTGATCACCACTCTCAGACACTGAGAACAGCACTTGGTACTGATCACCATTCTAGGACACTGAGAACAGCACTTGGTACTGATCACCACTCTTGGACACTAAGAGCATCACTTAGTACTGATCACCACTCTCAGACACTAAGAACAGCACTTAGTACTGATCACCACTCTAGGACACTGAGAACAGCACTTGGTACTGATCACCACTCTCGGACACTAAGAGCATCACTTAGCACTGATCGCCACTCTAGGACACTAAGAGCATCACTTAGCACTGATCACCGCTCTAGGACACTAAGAGCATCACTTAGTACTGATCACCACTCTCAGACACTGAGAACAGCACTTAGTACTGATCACCACTCTCAGACACTAAGAACAGCACTTAGTACTGATCACCACTCTCAGACACTAAGAACAGCACTTGGTACTGATCACCACTCTCAGACACTGAGAACAGCACTTGGTACTGATCACCACTCTCAGACACTGAGAACAGCACCTGGTACTGATCACCACTCTCAGACACTGAGAACAGCACCTGGTACTGATCACCACTCTCAGACACTAAGAACAGCACTTGGTACTGATCACCACTCTCAGACACTGAGAACAGCACTTAGTACTGATGACCACTCTCAGACACTGAGAACGGCACTTAGTACTGATCACCACTCTAGGACACTGAGAACAGCACTTGGTACTGATCACCACTCTAGGACACTGAGAACGGCACTTAGTACTGATCACCACTCTAGGACACTAAGAACAGCACTTAGTACTGGTCATCACTCTCGAACACTAAGAACAGCACTTAGTACTGATCATCACTCTTGGACACTAAGAATAGCACTTTCACTTGTTGAGGACACTAAGAACACTCCAGGACACTAAGAACATCACTTGGTACTGACGGCCACTCTAGGACACTAAGAACACTCTAGGACACTAAGAACAGCGCTTATTACTGATCACCACTCTAGGACACTAAGAACAGCACTTAGTACTGATAACCACTCTAGGACACTAAGAACAGCACTTAGTACTGATCATCACTCTCGGACACTAAGAACAGCACTTAGTACTGATCACCACTCTAGGACACTAAGAGCATCACTTAGTAGTGATCACCACTCTAGGACACTAAAGAACAGCACTTAGTACTGATCATCACTCTCGGACACTAAGAACAGAACTAAGTACTGATAACCCACTCTCAGACACTGAGAACAGCACTTGGTACTGATCACCACTCTAGGACACTGAGAACATCACTAAGTACTGATCACCACTCTAGGACACTAAGAACAGCACCTAGTACGGATCACCACTCTAGGACACTAAGAACAGCACTTAGTACTGATCATCACTCTCGGACACTAAGAACAGCACTTAGTACTGATCATCACTCTTGGAAACTAAGAATAGCACTTTCACTTACTGAGGACACTAAGAACACTCCAGGACACTAAGAACATCACTTGGTACTGACGGCCACTCTAGGACACTAAGACACTCTAGGACACTAAGAACAGCGCTTATTACTGATCACCACTCTTAAGACACTAAGAATAGCACTTTCACTTGTTGAGGACACTAAGAACACTCCAGGACACTAAGAACATCACTTGGTACTTATGACCACTCTAGGACACTAAGAACACGCTAGGGCTCTAAGAAAATCACTTGGTACTGACAGCCACTCTAGGACACTAAGAACACTCTAGGAGTAGGACACTACGAACACCCTAGGACACTAAGAACACGCTAGGGCTCTAAGAACATCACTTGGTACTGTCAGCCACTCTAGGACACTAAGAACACTCTAGGACACTAAGAACACTCTAGGACACTATGAACATCACTTGGTACTGACAGCCACTCTAGGACACTAAGAACACGCTAGGGCTCTTAAGAAAATCACTTGGTACTGACAGCCACTCTAGGACACTAAGAACACTCTAGGAGTAGGACACTAAGAACACCCTAGGACACTAAGAACACTCTAGGGCTCTAAGAACATCACTTGGTACTGACAGCCACTCTAGGACACTAAGAACACTCTAGGACACTAAGAACACTCCAGGACACTAAGAACACTCTAGGACACTAAGAACAGTCTAGGACACTATGAACATCACTTGGTACTGACAGCCACTCTAGGACACTAAGAACACTCTAGGACACTAAGAACACTCTAGGACTCTGAGAACATCACTTGGTACTGACAGCCACTCTAGGACACTAAGAACACTCTAGGACACTAAGAACACTCTAGGACTCTGAGAACATCACTTGGTACTGATCGCCACTTTAGGACATCACTTGGTACTGACAGCCACTCTAGGACACTAAGAACTCTCTAGGACACTATGAACATCACTTGGTACTGACGGCCACTCTAGGACACTAAGAACACTCTAGGACACTATGAACATCACTTGGTACTGATGGCCACTCTAGGACACTAAGAACACTCTAGGACACTAAGAACATCACTTGGTACTGATGGCCACTTCAGGACACTAAGAACACTCTAGGACACTAAGAACATCACTTGGTACTGATCGCCACTCTAGGACACTAAGAACACTCCAGGACACTAAGAACACTCTAGGACACTAAGAACACTCTAGGACACTAAGAACATCACTTGGTACTGACAGCCACTCTAGGACACTAAGAACACTCTAGCACTCTAAGAACACTAGAACACTAAGAACATCACTCGGTACTAACAGCCACTCTAGGACACTAAGAAAACTCTAGGACACTAAGAACACTCAAGGACTCTGAGAACATCACTTGGTACTGATCGCCACTCTAGGACACTAAGAACACTCTAGGACACTGAGAACACTCTAGGACTCTGAAAACATCACTTGGTACTATCAGCCACTCTAGGACTCTAAGAACACTCTAGGACACTAAGAACACTCAAGGACACTAAGAACACTCAAGGACTCTGAGAACATCACTTGGTACTGATCGCCACTCTAGGACACTAAGAACACTCTAGGACACTGAGAACACTCTAGGACTCTGAGAACATCACTTGGTACTAACAGCCACTCTAGGACTCTAAGAACACTCTAGGAGTAGGACACTAAGAACACCCTAGGACACTAAGAACACTCTAGGACACTAAGAACATCACTTGGTACTAACAGCCACTCTAGGACACTAAGAACACTCTAGGACACTAAGAACACTCTAGGACACTAACACTCTAGGACACTAAGAACACTCTAGGACACTAAGAACATCACTTGGTACTGATGGCCACTCTAGGACACTAAGAACACTCTAGCACTCTAAGAACACTCTAGGACTCTGAGAACATCACTTGGTACTGATCGCCACTTTAGGACACTAAGAACACTCTAGGACACTAAGAACACTCTAGGACACTAAGAACATCACTTGGTACTGACAGCCACTCTAGGACACTAAGAACACTCTAGGACACTAAGAACATCACTTGGTACTGATGGCCACTCTAGGACACTAAACACTCTAGGACACTATGAACATCACTTGGTACTGATGGCCACTCTAGGACACTAAGAACACTCTAGGACACTATGAACATCACTTGGTACTGATGGCCACTCTAGGACACTAAGAACACTCTAGGACACTAAGAACATCACTTGGTACTGATGGCCACTTCAGGACACTAAGAACACTCTAGGGCACTAAGAACATCACTTGGTACTCATCGCCACTCTAGGACACTAAGAACACTCCAGGACACTAAGAACAACACTCTAGGACACTAAGAACATCACTTGGTACTGACAGCCACTCTAGGACACTAAGAACACTCTAGCACTCTAAGAACACTCTAGAACACTAAGAACATCACTCGGTACTAACAGCCACTCTAGGACACTAAGAACACTCTAGGACACTAAGAACACTCAAGGACTCTGAGAACATCACTTGGTACTGATCGCCACTCAAGGACACTAAGAACACTCTAGGACACTGAGAACACTCTAGGACTCTGAGAACATCACTTGGTACTAACAGCCACTCTAGGACTCTAAGAACACTCTAGGACACTAAGAACACTCAAGGACACTAAGAACACTCAAGGACTCTGAGAACATCACTTGGTACTGATCGCCACTCTAGGACACTAAGAACACTCTAGGACACTGAGAACACTCTAGGACTCTGAGAACATCACTTGGTACTAACAGCCACTCTAGGACTCTAAGAACACTCTAGGAGTAGGACACTAAGAACACCCTAGGACACTAAGAACACTCTAGGACACTAAGAACATCACTTGGTACTAACAGCCACTCTAGGACACTAAGAACACTCTAGGACACTAAGAACACTCTAGGACACTAAGAACATCACTTGGTACTGATGGCCACTCTAGGACACTAAGAACACTCTAGGACTCTGAGAACATCACTTGGTACTGATCACCACTTTAGGACACTAAGAACACTCTAGGACTCTGAGAACATCACTTGGTACTGATCGCCACTTTAGGACACTAAGAACACTCTAGGACTCTGAGAACATCACTTGGTACTGATCGCCACTTTAGCAACACTTGACACTAACAGCAACACTTGACACTAACAGCAACACTTGACACTAATAGCTACACTGGGTGCAGCATTTGGCACTGATGCCGCGCTTAGAACAGCACTTGACACAAACACTAACAGCCACACTTAGAACAGCACTTGGCACTAACAGCCACACTTAGAATGGCACTTGGCACTAACAGCCACACTGGATACGGCATCTGACACTGATGGCCAATCAAGAACACTGCTTGATGTGGCTGGCAGGCAAGATTCAGAACAGTAAAAAATTGTTGTCCGCATGATTGTGCCTGGAAAACTGGCGCAGAAATCATTTCCTTAACTTTTGACACTTTATTTTCTTCTTCCCTTTTTTTTAAAAAAAAAAAACTCCTTTGTTTCTTCTTTCATTATTTATTTCTCAAGGAATATCTAACATTATCATTTAGTGATAAAGCTGACTGAAAAAAAAGGGGACCAAATGTCACCTATCGAATGTGATTCAAGTCTTGTTGCTTATAGATAAACCAATCATACATGCCAGGTTGAGTCCGCAATCAATTTAAAATCATAACTAAACAGAAATTAAAACACCAAAACTAACATTCCATGCCAAGATCATCCTGAAAGTAAAGCATAAGTCTAAAACAAAATTTTCACAAACCGCACTTTTAACCTGCACAAACCCAACCAGTTTGCAGTACTTAATCATCATTTCACTGAAGATCCATCTCCAAAGGGGAACGAATAAACCAGACACATCTCAAAAACCTGTGACAAAGACCCACACAGGCAATGAAAATAAATCAATCTGTGCATTAAAAACCCTTCCACTGTGGATTATTTGACACAATGAACAAAAATAAATGGATGAACAAATGCATGCCAGTCTCTGAAAGGTTTTTTTTGTTTGTTTGTTTGTTTATCTTTTCAGTCAAGAACCATGCACCATCAACAGCAGCTTACCTGGTTTCATGGCTCCTTTCTTGACACCAGCTGCCTGCTTGAGAAAGTATGTCGCAGGAGGATTGTTGATTTGCAGATCAAAGCTTCTATCAGGCTGGAAACAAAATTCAGACTATAACCTAAACGAAAACTTTTGTTTTCATTATCTTAAACTTTTTAAAAACGTTTTTTTAGTACTAGAAACAAATACAATGCACCGTTACATACACAAATCATCTTATACAAACATAAAATCTCTTTATGGTGTAGGCAGACTAAATACACACACACATACAAAAGAAGCAAAACAAACAACAAACAAATAAAAGAAAAAAAAAGGAAAACATGGACAAAGCAAAACAAAAAAAAAAACACTGCCTTTGCATTTAAAATAGACACTGTTTCGTGTTCCATTCATACTAAACAGAAGAAACAAACACCTACAAATTATACATTTTTTTTAAAGTAACCACCACCACCAACAGACATTTATACACAGTTAAATGGATAATGATACAGTTGCATTTCATGTCAAATGAAATATGGTTCCCCTCAAACAACAGCAAGATGTATACAGTACCTAAAAGGTATCTAACTACTATGACATTAATAATTCAAAGACAAAAGTGGATGATTTATAATGTTTCACATTAAAGCTGTAAGCATTTGTGATTTCCTGTTAATCTGACACATGGGCCCCATTTCCCTGTGTAACTGAAATCCTGCATGTTTAGTGCATGAATGTATTGTTCTCCTTCACGTCACTTTTATTTCTTTCAAACTCACCTAAAAATGCAGAGCTGTTAGTCCATTCTATACTGAAGACCTCAAAATGTGCAGTAATGATTGGCAGACTGACTGAATGAATCGATTTACTATCTGTAAAAGTCTGAACATCTTCCTGACTACTAGCATTTCCTTTTTCTTGCAGGCGCGCGCACACACACACACACACACACACACACACACACATACATGTGCGCGTGCACATACACATATACACACATGCATGCACACACACACACACAATCATCCACAGGCTAAACATGAGCACATGTAAAAAAAAAAAAAAAAATGAATACTCACATTGACTTTGATCCTTGTTGGCAGAGGGATTCCTGGTTTTATTGTGCTAGTTCTTTCATTGAATTCTTTGCAGAAAGCTGCTATCTGTATCTGTCGCTGAAACATACAATAACAATTTAAAATAAGAAATGAAATAAAGAAAGAAGTATCAAGAAGTCATTTTTTTTTCTCTTTCAAGAAATTTCAAATTGTGTTTCATGAGGAAGTAGTGGGTTGGTTAGTACTGATGTGTGCCGACACATGCTAAGCTGTTTTTCAGAGAGCCTAAGAACGATAGTTTTTATCCTTTTGCTCTTTGATAAAGATTGCCTGTTAATACTGTAATTGAAGCTCATAGGGATTTATCAAACTGATTTTGAATACAAAGGAATCTTAAATGAGGCATGAAACAGTAAACAGTAATTAAGAACAAATAGGGTAATCTTGCTCCCATGATGAAACAGACGCCCATGACTCCAAATAAATGCTGCTTACAGGGCCAAACTCTTTGACTCTATTCAAGATTGAAAAGGCTGTGCCAGTCTTGAATAAATATTAATTTGTGTTTGTTCATTACTCCCTGTGTTCTTGCTGTGTTGACGTGTCAGGTTGGGGTATATCAGTAAGCTTGGTACATCTGTTTTTGGGGATGTCTCCTTGTTGTTCTCTGTGGTCTATCTTGTCATTTCTGCAAGGTGATTCGGTGTCAGTATTCACTTGGAGTAATGGGCATCTATTTACTTCATAAAGGGAGCAAGAGCTACCATACTTGATCATTAATGATTCTGAAGAGGTTTTCATCTCTCTCTCTCTCTCACACACACACACACACGACTTCATTGAGGCCTTGTTCAAAGTCGCATTTGTTTAATTTAAAGTGTCTCGAATAGTATGAAGTGAGGGGTGGTCAGTGTGACATATATTCAGATTAAGTTTATTCTAAGATTCCATATCATTCCAAATATGAGTAATTGACTTTTGGTTTGTGGCCACACATGTCAACAAATATGTAGTGACGCACGGTTTCTGCGCTCATAGGCGAGCTCAGCGGAAGTGCACCTCGCGTGAGAAGTGTTCACTGACTCTCAGGTAAACAAGCAGACAAACTCCGGCAGTACGACACGGGAGCTTGAAGGGTGCGGTCGTGTTAACTTGTAGTTAGCTAACACTCGGCCTTGAGGAGAGAGCGGACTAGTTAACTTGTAGTTAGCTAGGGAGCTTAGTACTCGGCCTTGAGTGTACTACAGTGTCGTACTACAGTGACAGTATCACTAGTGACAGACCAGTGTTAGGGCCTCCAGGTTATAGGAGACAGTTTTGCCCTAGCACTGCGACAGTATAGCCGTAGACGGTTACAACGGCTAGGACGCTTCTGACAGTACCGCTGCTGGGCCCGGAGGTGGACACTGACAGAAAGACAGTGCATCAGCTGCTGACCCTCTGACACGGGCGAACGGCCTGGACAGAGTGTGTCGCAGACTGGCCTAGAAGACAGTGACCAGACTAGACCTTACTTGGTGACTCATGTCAGTGAAGGGCTTGGGAAAGAATCCTGACGAAGCCCCCAAGCCAGAGTCTGGACTGACCAGGTAAGGTAGAGTGTGTGTGTGTGCGAGTGCAGAGGTGCTGAGTATATAAACGAACTTCTCTTGAGTGTAGGGAAAACACTTCATTGGTGTCAGAAGTGGGATATACTTAGCACTTTCAGTTGGTACAACCCTTGCTGTAAGTTAACAACAAACAGAAGTTGTTAATAGTGTTGGGTGTTGGTTGTGTTGTACACAGGCCAGGTACTGATTGTACTCCACACTAGCACTTTCCAGCTGCTCCATTAGAAAAAGGGGAAAGATTTATTCGGTAGACCATAGGGCTGAATGTAACACAGCCTCTGGATTGAGCAGTGCAGCTTGTGTGTGTTCAGGGAAAAAAAAAAAAAAAGGGGAGTATTACGTTGTCCATGACGATGTCCATTCCTTGTGGCAAACCCAGTGACGACCTGCCAGCGTCAGGAGGATCCCAACACAGGCCTTATAGGATCGAGTGACAGGGACAGGGAATCTACTGACAAAGGGCCCACAAAAGGGAAAAGACATACAGACTCAAGCCCTACTGCTGAGGTCCAGGATGCCAGAACTTCTCCCAAGCACATGTCTGTACATCGCCACAGATCCAGGAAGGCAAAGGAGGCCGGTTCCACATGCCAGGAAACCCAATAGAGGGGCAAGAACTGTCTGATTCCTGGATGTGGAGAGGCTAACAGGTATCTGAAAGCTCATGCCTTCATTCAGCATCTGCCTGGCATATTTGATGAAAGGCTGCCACCTTCATCAAAGGTTGTTTTGCAGGGTCGGACACAGGCACTTGAGCAGGCAATGGCATGGCTACTGGGGCCATGTGGAAACTGGGAAAAGTTGGTAGACTTCATCAGCAGGTGGCACTGCACCAGCTTGGGCAATACAGTCTTCACCAACTGCCAGAAGGAGGCCATGAAGGCTTTTAGCCAGCATGTGGGAGAGCCAGTTCCAGAAACATTTAATCTGAAGTCTGTGCCGGCTCTCATTCACTGGAAGGCACTATTGGTGTTGATGGCTAGTATGAGCCCAGAGAGGCAGAGCTGCTGGCAGAGGCAGTTCCCAACACCAGTGGACATGGAGTCCCCTGAGCCTTCTGCTTGCTGTTAGGGTGCCTGAGAGAGAGACTGTGATGGTATGCTGAGGGGCGTGCAAGGCATTGTGGCAGGCCGTGGATTGGTTTGTCGCCTCACCGGATGGCTGGAGGTGATTGGTCCGGTTCACCCGAATGCAGCATCTTCTGTCCGCCCTGGGTGACGTGCGCATCCGGGATGGGCAGAGGGAAGCGATGGCCACTTTTTGCCAGTATATCGGAGGGGCTGGTTCAGTCTAGCTTCCGGAAGTGCCCGGCTGGGGCGGCAGCCATCCTGGTTCATTGAAAGGTCATGCTGCTTCTGGTGGCGTGGATGAACCCACAGGAAAAAAAAACTGGGGGGAACACTATCCAGCGCTGGAGGCCTTGGAGCCTGCCCAGGCAGTGATACCTTAGGTGTCTGCTGACCCTCCGAAGTGGCTGAAGTAGTGGAGCCTTACCGGACGAGGTCGCAGACGGGCAATGGATCAGTTTCCATGGGCCTGTTGGCACACGGTGTGCTTTCCGCGTCTCCGGCTGCTAAACAGGAAGCACTCTCAAAGGACCTGCAAATCGACACTAACCAGACATGGGCTCAAGCGAGGTGAAGAGCTCCCTTCCTCACTGCAACCCCTGGACAAAAAGCTTTCATAATAAAGTCGGGGGGGGAGTGTAGTGACGCACGGTTTCTGCGCTCATAGGCGAGCTCAGCGGAAGTGCACCTCGCGTGAGAAGTGTTCACTGACTCTCAGGTAAACAAGCAGACAAACTCCGGCAGTACGACACGGGAACTTGAAGGGTGCGGTCGTGTTAACTTGTAGTTAGCTAACACTCGGCCTTGAGGAGAGAGCGGACTAGTTAACTTGTAGTTAGCTAGGGAGCTTAGTACTCGGCCTTGAGTGTACTACAGTGTCGTACTACAGTGACAGTATCACTAGTGACAGACCAGTGTTAGGGCCTCCAGGTTATAGGAGACAGTTTTGCCCTAGCACTGCGACAGTATAGCCGTAGACGGTTACAACGGCTAGGACGCTTCTGACAGTACCGCTGCTGGGCCCGGAGGTGGACACTGACAGAAAGACAGTGCATCAGCTGCTGACCCTCTGACACGGGCGAACGGCCTGGACAGAGTGTGTCGCAGACTGGCCTAGAAGACAGTGACCAGACTAGACCTTACTTGGTGACTCATGTCAGTGAAGGGCTTGGGAAAGAAGGTAATCTTCAACTTTAGAATACTAAACTCAGGGGGGCTGTTTAGACGAAAAACAAAAGGTGTCTTAGGCTCACCTTGATGCGCTAAGTTGAATGGAACCCTCAGCTAAGCTGTACAACCACTCCTTTCCCATGAAACTGCGACAAATACACAGTAAGCTGAGTACTCCTTCCCCACCTGCACGCCATTTTGAGCATGATCCAAAATTAAAAAAAAAAATACAACACGTGATCAGCAGTCAAAATGGCTTGCAGGTGGTTGCTCTGGCTGTGATCGGCTGAGCTTACTGTGTGTTTTGTCGCAGTTTCATGGGAAAGTAGTGGTCGTACAGCTTAGCTGAGGGTTCCATTCAACTTAGTGCATCGAGGTGAGCCTAAGACACCTTTTGTTTTTCGTCTAAACAGCCCCCCTGAGTTTAGTATTCTAAAGTTGAAGATTACCGGGAAAGAATCCTGACGAAGCCCCCAAGCCAGAGTCTGGACTGACCAGGTAAGGTAGAGTGTGTGTGTGTGCGAGTGCAGAGGTGCTGAGTATATAAACGAACTTCTCTTGAGTGTAGGGAAAACACTTCAAATATGTCAATAACGCCCATTGTGATTAAAATTTGAACCTGTCCAAGCTGTGGACCCAGAGGAGGTGCAGCTGCTGCTTGGCCCGCTGGAATTGTCACTTTCATGTGTGGTGGGTGGTTGATCTTTTCTACGATTTTTTTTTCACCGCTCGCGCACCCTTTCGACCTCCACGAGCCGCCATGATTGCGGACTTAACTCCCTTGATGCAGACTACTTTTACCTCATTCCATGTAGACAGCATGCACACAAAATACCATAACTCGAGTGCAAAAGCAGTGCAGGGGTAGGGCGTGGGTGGGACCCCAAAGGAGTCGAAAAGTGTCTTTATTGTTGTTGGTTATTCCCTTGTTTTCGTTCAAGACTGTCACTGACGAAGTTTAAAGCCAGCCTGACTAAAAACCGGAACAATGAAAGAATATTTCAGAAGCGTATAGCCAGCACGCTCACATACGCATACACACACACACACACACACACATACACACACACGCGCGCGCGCGCGCTCGCGCGCGCACCCCGACCACCAGCTTTTTATTAAAGACAGTTTCTGTAAGTGTGAATTTCGACACGGGAAAATGGAAGGAAGAGCGTTAGTAACACATATAAGACAGATCATTGTTTATGTGTGATTGAAATGGACTACAACACGGTGCTATTATTGTCTTATCACATTCATATTATCATGGACAAACTGGGTGGTACTGATTTGTACATCGTCGCCCTTTCACCTAAGTATTGCGAGTTTGGCTCAGCTATATATAATCTGAGATAAGCATCTCTCGCCATATGTAAATATTGCAAAGCGTGTTCGGTCTGTCTGTAGTCCGATACAGCCTGTCTTTGTTGCCGCTTACTTACTTGCTTAGACTTAGATGCTCCCGCGTCTTGCGACGCATGAGGCAGTCAAGGCGCTCGACCGTGCACGATCCTCAGCCAGTTTGGTAGTATCACTCCATCCCTCCGTCAATGAGTCTTGAGGTCTCTCTCCACCGTCTGTTTGTTGCTGCTGGTTAAAAAAAAAAAAAAATGAACAGTTTTCGTCTGGTACAGCTTCTGGAAGTCAGATTTGGCAGCGTAATTCATCATGGTGGCACTTTTGGTGCCGAGAAGCTGTGTTAGTCACATTTAACTGCGAGCACATCGCGAAGTAAAACAAGTATAGGTATTCCGAGATAGGCTACTCATGTCACAAACGCCTCGCCATCAGCGTTCAGACAAATTGAAAACATTGTGTTTTCTGTCAGCCGAAATAGTTCAATTGAGAGAGCATCACACTGAAGATCTAAATGTTTGACATGGGTTCAGTCTATCTGTCTGTCTGTCTATCTGTCCATTTATATCTATCTATCTATCTGTCTCTCTCTGTCTGTCTGTCTCAGCTGGGACAGTGTTAGGCTGAAGATCTAAAGGTCCCTGGTTCGATACGGGTTCAGTCTATCTATCTATCTATCTATCTGTCTGCCTGTATATCTATGTCAAGTCCTGACGTTTTATCTATCCGTGGTAACGTGTGTAGCTCTTGAAGTTCTGGAGGCAAGCCCATCTGCAAGGTGTAAGACGCTGGCCTGTGTATAGGTCCCCCTTCCCCACTCTTCTTGAATGCACATCCCTGTCTGACGTATGACCTTTGCTGGGCGTAGATTGAAGTAGCCAATGAAGTATTTGAATGCTGCAAAGACAACAATGCAAAGTGTATAGGCTATAAGCTCGTAAATATTGACTTAAACTGGCCAATTCAGATACATATTTAGATCTGCAGATCTGCACAATGACTCGAAAATTAAATTGTACTCTGACTTGCAATCATTACACTTAGTCTGCACAATGTAGGCCTGATCAGAGGTACGCACACTGAAAACACATTTAGTCTGAAGAAAAAGCGGCTACGACATTCCCCAAGTGAGAGGTGAGATCAGGTTCTTTCAGAGCGAGGCTTCCAACCCTTCAACTCTGAATCTTACTGAAAGCAGAACTGTGTAAACGCTGAGACTGGGGAGGGGAGGCGGGAGGGGGTACAGCCATTCCTCGAAATTGCTGCACTGGTAGTCAGCCGATCCCATCCCCATGGATGTAAAGGAGGACATGCCAGACAATGGTATATGGTCACTGACCTGTGTGGCCCAGCTCATACAACATGCCACATGCAGTCCTTCACCAAAGATGATACTCGTGATCAGGGATCAGGCGTTAAGGACAACTGTCCGACTGAACGGTTCCCAGACCAAACGCTGCGTTGTCATCGGATCCCATCATCAGCCCACCTATCCACTTTTGTTCTCAGAAACCGTTGCTCTTGAATGGGAGTCTACGTTGTAGTCAGGATGTTCTTGTTTATCAGTGCATCCTGTAAATACTGGTGACCATCCTGACAACGTTGATATGTTCTAAGTGTGGACGTACTGCCAGACAGTCCATTGCAGAGTTAAGACAACACACTAACATAAAAGAAGGAACAGACGCTGGACGGAAGACAAGAATTCACAAACGTAGAAAGGAAAAGATGTAGTGTGGAAACCAGACAGAAAAAAACTGAAAGACAGCGAGATGACAAACGTGACTTTTTTTACGCTTCGATGAATGCAGTATCAGATAGAGGGAAGGAGGGAGAGAGGGGAGAAGAAGAGTATTATTTCGTCAGATAAGCGCAGATTTTAGAGAGAGAGAGAGAGAGAGAGAGAGAGAGAGAGAGAGAGAGAGAGAGAGAGAGAGAGAGAGAAAAAAAAAAGAGAGAGATAGTTTGAGAATAGAAGGTTTCTTTAATCAGGTTAGCGTGTAATCCATTTTCCCTGCACATGTAGCACAGTGGAACAGGCAATTGTTTTCAGTCCAGTTTATCCAGCCTATCCCTTTCAACGCACATTTTACAATTCAGCACAATGGAATACAGACCCACTACAGAGACAGAAAGTAGGAAGTACGCTGTGCTGGACAACGCCAATGGCTGGGTAGCATAAATCACACAAGAACATTCGGGAGTCTTGATGAATCGGATGCACCTAGGCATCTCTGACAGTAAGCGGAACTGATGGCTGAAACACTTGCACGAGAGGTACTTCTTCTTTTGGACTTGGTGACAAAATGTCCATTGTGACTCCTCTTCCTGTAGTGACTGAAGACAGACCTAGAACCGTGACCATCCCTGTCCTAACGGCTGCATGATAATGAGTTAGTCAGCTACCCCAATGCTCTTCCTGAAAAACCTCGGCTGTGTAAAACAGGTACATGTCGTCGTCAGCAGCATCGTTTAGTATGTGAAAAATCCTAACACCCGACAGCTCACTTGTGAAAAGGAATTCCATTTATTTATTTTGTATTATTGTTTTGCCTTTTTTCACTCCCGTTTACTTTCTCTTCTCCTCCCTCTCCCCTTCCCCTCTCTGCATTACGTATGGCTGGACGTATAAGGGCCATAGATGACCGTAGTTACGATTTGAAAATAGAAGATTGAAACCAAAACTACAGTTGTACTATTGATTGTGGTGGTAAAAAGATGTCTTAGCTTGACCAAGGTAAGCCGTCATAAAATGGTGGCTCACACGCATTGAACACACTGCCACTGATTTGTGAGTTACAGTCTTGTTAATCCCATTACTTAATCCTAGACATTAAAAAAAAAAAAAAAAAAAAAAAAACCTTTACTTTCAATGTCAGAAAAGCTTTTGGTCTCCACTTTCGACATTGAGCTGCTTGAATGTTTCAAATCAATGCAGGGCCAGAAACCATCAAATCGAATGATTGTGTCTGAAGCGTAGATCTTAGTCTTATTCACTCTTTCCATTCTTCGTGAGAGACCTGTACACAGTATACGCATAGTACCTATGGATATCAGAAATACAAATGAGCAAGAGCGATAGTAAAACCTTGTGATATTGTAACAATTGTCCAATTTATCATCTTTGGAAATAGACCAGAAATAGGTGGGGGTTTTTTTTTTCTCTGTCTTTTCGCCCATCGCATCGTTAGTTTGCTCGGACTGTCTTTCATGTCTGTTTTAAAGTTTAGTCGGTTTCTGGGCTTACTACCACTCGAGGGGTGCTTATGCACATTTTAATTGGTTTATGGTGAAATTTTATGCCTTCTTTTGAAACGATTCAACGGTTCGTGCTTCCATTTAGATGCAATTTCCGTCGAGATACGTGACTTAAAATAGATGGTCCCATATTCGTTCAAACTATTATTAATATTATTAAACTATAAAACATATATCTTAATAATAATTACTAATAGTTTCAAGATGTATGATACAGATATCAACCATGAGAGAACAGCAGGGACATCTTCACAAGCCCTTTTTTTTATTTGGAGCAATCTCCCACATCAGCTCAGGTACTCAGCCTTCAAGCCCACTTTTAAATCAAACCAGAAAACTTTCCCCATCTGACTGACATTATTATATATAAAACAACTATACATGTGCCAGAGCTGTTTTCAGGAGTATTGTATATGTTTGGATGCCTGTGTTCATTTAAAAGTAATTGTTTCTATTTGAGAGGTGAGTGATAGATGGAGAGGGAGTGTGAGAAGGCGAGGGCTTGGTGGTGGTACCCATGGACTGATGGAGGTTCAGTGAGCTTGTGACTTTGGTGTGCAGCTTTGTGCTGGTTTGCTTTGCTTGTAATTACATGCTAATTGCCAATCTGCATACTTATGAATAATTTCTAATTTAGGAATTACAATGATGCATATTTGTCTGCACTTTCTGACTGATTTTTAACTTGTATTGCACTTGCAGTGAAAAGAACATTTGTCCATTGAAGTTCATTCAGGTGTTGGACAGTTGGAGACCAACAACACGGACATGTCGGTTAGTACAATATATATTTTTGAATGTGTGTTTAAAAATGAAACATCTGCCAGTTGTATCCTCATTTGCTGATCATTTGTTCGCACTAATTGATATGCGTATATTGTGTGTTGTGTGTGTGTGTGTGTGTGTGTGTGTGTGTGTGTGTGTGTGTGTGTGTGGGTGAATTCATGTGTTCTTTTACATATCTTTACACATTGTACAGTGGAGTAAAATAAGACAATCATCACTTCTTGATGATTTGTTTCTCTAGCTGGTTCTGATGGTTTCAACGAACCTCTTTTTTTTAGAATGTCGCAGGCTTAAAAATACCCCTTTTTTAAAAGGTGTGGCTCATTGCCCCATTTCGCTAGATAATTATTTGTGTGTCTGATACATGCTGTTGACACTTAAGTTTTATGTTTATTTAAAAAAAGCAACACATATTCAGGATTATGAGTTAATGATTGGTATCCTTTTTCCTTTTCAAATCTTGAACTGCTGTTTCAGACTGTAAATTGCTTTAAAATATTTATTTGGCGTTGTATACTATACCATGTCAGACCATAGCATTAAACGGCTGTCAGTCAGCTCTGTCAGGCCGAAAGTCTTGTGCTCTGTCTCACCTATACTTTGCCTTTGTGTAAAGATTGCTGTGTTTGCACTCTGTACTCATTTATCTGTGGCTTCCGCTTATATCGTGACGTGTGAGGTTATCGGATGGGCTAGCATTCTAACCTTATTTACGGAAATTTTCTCGCGATCGTGGTGCTCCCGGTTCTTGTCTATTTGCGTAACCGGTTCGAGGTTGATCAACATTTTCCATCGCCACGTCCATCGCGTTTTCTCTGCCCCCTTTGTCCATCGGCCTTGCATTCTCACTCGCCTTTACGGCCTTTTCGCCCCTAAATTCCGATTTCTATCTCGCCGTTACTTGTACCACGATTCCACTATCTCATCTGCGACGATCGCGGGTCGGTTTCGTCGCCATCTTGTTTTGCGCCGGTCTTCATTCCTTGTCGCACCAGCTTTCTAGCCCACGCGCTTACACGTGTTTTTGTCGTTCGGAATTTGCTTCCTACACTTGTTTTTACACCCCTCCCATTCATTGCCGCATTTTTCGATCGGCTTCGTGTGCGTGGCGATCGCATCGCCCTTCGGCATTGCTGTTACACGTGGCGTTACTCAGCACTTTTGGTTCACGCCACTGCGTTGCTCACGCACGGTTTCGTTCATCGCTACTGCGTTTTCTGACACTGTGCGAGCTTGTTTACTTTTATATTTCCATTGTGTGTTATATTGCTATTGTGTGCGCACGGTCGATCGACCTGTATACCCTCCTCGATCGACCGTCGTGTTAACGATCGTGTGCTCCGGTTTTGCTCGGCGCCATTGCCCAAAATGGTGAAGGACTCGTCGGTTGGGCCGAGCAGCTCTGACGTTCAGAGTTTCGCTCGCTTTCCCCGGAGGACCAACGAGTTGGTTCCAACTCCGAGCAGACCGTTCTTCCCGCGGGAGAACGGACGGACGGCCGCGGTAGTTGGAGAGACGACCTTCCCGCGAAGGGGACGCGGGACTTTCCCTCCTCTACCCGACCGCCGGACGCACGACCGTTGCGTTCGAAAGCTACTAGGCAATTGGCTGCTATTTCCAAATGCTTATCGTTCACCCTGCCCAGAAAATCAAAGGGCAAGGCCCCCCTTAAGGGATCCACTCAAGTCTAAGCATCCAAGCGGGATTCCGCTTCTCCTCCAGCCACCCTGCCTTCTAGCTTTCCGGCGCATAGTCAGACATCCGTTTACTATGCCCAGTCACGCGACCCTCGGCCCCCGGGGACCTTTGCCGAGGCGCGGACAGGCACGGGTGACGGTTTTGGACTGGAACCTCCACCCGTCACTCGCATTTATGAGACGCGCGCGGGTCCACGTCCCCCCCCCCCATCTGGACTCGCCGTCTCACGACTCTCTTCCCCACCGTGCACAGGTGCAGCCAACACCCCTGCACGAGGAGCGTCCCGTTATCTCCGGACGCAGTTTTTATGGCCACGTCATGGCAAGACCATGCACATGACCATAACTGGGCGTATGGAACACCGAGTGCCTCCACCGGTTGTGAACATACACAAGGACGGCCGATCTACCCCCGCTCGCCCGTCGCAGGTTCCCCTAGGGGTTCAGGACGCTGGGGGTCCGACCTACTCGGCCCCCCTTTTGGGCAACGTCCTCGGTCCCGTTCCTCCGGGGGGAGGATCTACCAGCGGGACCACGGTAACCGGCCCTATTCCCCTGGGTCCCAGCGCACGGGGGGGGGGGGGGGGACGACATACCATGGTCGAACACTACCCCCCCTCTGCTGCTCAAGGTTACCCCGTCCCCGGGGAGTCCCTGCACAGTACCCTGGGCCGCCACAGCCCGCTTATCTCCCCGGGGACCAGTGGCTCTATGCCCCCGAGAGAGACCAGTGACTTTACACCCACTCCCAACCGGAACAGCTATATGGTCGCTTGTGGCACCCAATCTCACAGACCTGGGTCGACCTTGGTCTCCCACCTCGGGCGCTGTCCGATCGGCAGTCGGGCTCTCCCACCCTAGCCCGTCTGCCGAGCACAGAGCCACGAGGGCCCGCCCTCCCCCCCCCCCCCCCCCCCCCCCCCCCCCCCCCCCCCCCCCCCCCACCCAACGAGGGGGGGGGACCCTCACGCACCCGCGCAGATGCCCCTGAGGAGGACCTACCTTCCCAGGAATTCGACTCCCCCACCCCGGAGGACGACGACGATGAGGACCTCTTCTCATCCCTTTACGATATCCGCACCATTGACCGGTTTCGACCGGACTTGGAGTCGAGGGAAGCCCCTCCCTCTGCCGATATCTTGGCCTTCCCTGACATCGTCGGCCGCCCCCAGCCCAACGCAAACTCAGGCTCGTCGCTCCTCAGTCCCTCACTTCGCTGTGGGAGAGTCCGGCAATCCGCGCCAGGGGTGCAGACGCCGTCCCCCCCCCCCGCCGGGTCAGACCTTCCCCCGGCGCCCAATGCGACCCCCCCCCTTCGGCTCCCTCCTCGGGACCCGCAGGAAGCACCCAGTGACCTCCCTCTTTGCAGACAATCCGCGACCAGGGAGTGGGCCATCTCCCAGTCTGATTGTCGCCTGATGCCCAACCGGGCCCCCCTACTTCGGGCACCATCTCCTTTAAAGCATTAAAGGACTGGGACCGAGTAGCCCGGATGGGCATCTTACACATCATTGCAGGGCATGCCTACCTTACCATGCTCTTGCAGAGGGCGGAGGTACTCTGGCCTGGGGATGACGGCGCCGTCCCAGTGCCTTCGGACATACCTCCGAACCACACCATGAGGACGAATCTCGCTTATTCAGCGATCCCTTTATGCGACACCTAGTCAACAGGATATCGCATCACTTGTCGGCTGCGGCGGACAGCGCAGCAACAAGCCACTTCTATTGCCTGCCTGCTAGTGGCCAGAAACGCGGTGCTTTCACGCTCTTCACTCACTCCCCGGCACTCAAGGCTTCCCTTCGGTGTGTCCCGGGCCAGGATCACTCGCACTTTGGCGAGTACTCCACCTCGGATATGTCCCTTTCGGTCGAAACGCGAAACGCATGCAGGCGGGCGTCCTTTGCCCCCCGGCCTCAGCCACGCCCTTCCAGGCCCCCCTATTGGTCTTACCCCAGGTCCATCGGGCCCACACACCGTATCCCCGACAAGCCCCATCTCCCAACGCCGGGCCGGCTAAGCGCCCTCTAGATTCGCAGAGGTCGAAATCGAAACCTCGCCAGCAACTCCATTTTCGGTTCGGCCAACAGGCACGCCCTCTCCAGTGACTAGGGGACACACCCGCGGTGGGCACGGAACAGGAACAACCCGCCCACCAGGCCCAACCCCGGGTTTTACTCCCACCTGTTCGTGATCCCCAAACCCTCGGGGAGATGGAGGCCCATCCTCGACCTCTCTCCCCCCGCCCTCCCAGATCAGGGACTCCATCCACCACCTAGATTGGGCCACCTCCATAGATCTGAAGGATGCGTACTTCCAGATCCTCCTTTACCCGGCTCACAGACGTTACCTCCGGTTCGTCTGGCAGGGTCGGGTGTTCCGGTTCAAAGCTCCCCTTTGGTCTCTCCCTGGCACCCTTCCTCTTCACGAAGGTTGTCAAGGAGATGGCCGCCCTAGCCAGACAGGAGGACATGCGCCTCCTGGTGTACCTCGACGACTGGCTTGTCCTGGCCTCCTCCCGGGCTCAGTGCTGAGCCCACACCACGCGCCTCCTCAGGCTCTGTTCCACCCTGGGTTTTGTAACCAACCCCTCAAATGCGAACTCATCCCCAGTCAGAGGTTCTATTTCCTGGGCATGAGTTTCGACACGATTGCCATGAAGGTCGCCCCCCCCAGAGAGGTCCGCTGGGATAGTGGACCTCTTCTTTCGCCTCTTAGGGATGATGAAGTCCCTTTCAGCCCTCATCCGCTAGGTCGGGTCCCCAAACCCCAGCTGCAGAGGGAGTTCCGTCGTCGGCGGTCCCAGACCTCGGACCGCTGGGCCCTGACCATTCCCCACGGCCACTGGTTCTCTGGCGCCACGGACGAATGGCTACGGGTCTTCGTGGCCGAGTGGTTAAGGCGATAGACTAGAAATCTATTGGGGGGTCCCCGCACAGGTTCGAATCTTGTCGACGACGTTTTTTTTAAGACAATCCGTCCACTTTGACCACCGGCGTTCCAATCTCTCTCCCAACTCAGTCCCTCAAACTGTACACGGACGCCTCCAACTCGGGCTGGGGGGCCCACTTGGGGGACAGTCATGCCTCGGGGGTGTGGGACGCACAGATGGCACGCCTCCACATCAAGATATTAGAATTGGAAGCGGTCAGGCTGCCTTCCTCCTCCACTTCCAACACCTAATCCCAACTGGTTCTCCTCCTCACGGACAACACGTTGGTAGCCCATTACATCAACAAGGGGGGGGGGGGGGGGGGGGGGGGGGCTCACTCCATCGGCCTCTCCTACGGACAGAGGCCCTCCTTCGCTGGTGCCACGCAACGGGGAACCACCCTCCGTGCGAGACATACAGCAGGGACACGCAACATCCTGGCAGACTCTCTCAGCCGCTCAGGGATCCTTCTGCACACAGAGTGGACCCTGAACAAGCTGACGCTAACCACAGTATGGGAGCACTGGTTCAAGCCCATGGTCGACCTCTTGGCGACCCGCTTCAACCATCGCCTTCCCATGTATGTCTCTCCCGTCCTGGATCTCCGAGCGTACGCAGTCGATGCGCTCTCCCTCCCTCCCCTGGACGGGACTCATCGCGTACACCTTTCCCCCCTTCCAATACTTCACAAAGTGATCAGGAAGGCCAGGCTGGAGAGACCCAAACTCATCCTTATAACCCCGTGGTGGCCCGCCCAGTTGTTGTGGTCCCAGACCTCAGGTCCCTAACTCACACGTCCCCCTCTCCAGCTAGCCCCTCGGTGGGACTTGCTCAGACAACCTCGCTCGCTCGGGCCTCCCTCACTCCACCCCCCAGATGCTTCGCCTACACGCTTGGCTGATATGCCCAAATTGCGACCACCGGTCCCCCGCCTCCCCCGCGGACAGACCCCGGTCTGTCCTAGATACCCTGACAGAAGCGGGGGCATCGCAGTGATTACGGGACTTGGCCTTGGCCTCGCGTAGGACCAGCACCGAGTCCCTCTACAATTACCGATGGGAGAGATGGGTCACATGGTGCACGGCTAACTCGGTCCCCTACCTCCTCCCCTCCAACATCCAGATAGGCAATTTCCTATCCCATCTTTCGTCCTCTCGAAAGCCCTCTGCTAGTTCCATTTGGGGCTACAGATCGGCCGTATGCACCACCATCCGTCAGTTGGGCGGCCCATCATTCGACAATGACTTCTCAGACAACTATCTCGGGGGGTGGCCCTACGGGAAGCTCAGTCCCCTAGGCGCGCTCCCATGTGGGACCTCTTTCTGGTTCTTGACTCCCTCAGAAAACCCCCTTTCGAGCCCCTCCGCGCTATTCCCTTTGACATTCTCTCCTTCAAGACCACCTTCCTTCTCTCCCTGGCCTCAGCCAGGAGAAGAAGTGGGATTCATGCCCTCAGTGGTGACCTCGGGACATTGCCTTTCACAGAGACGGCTCGGTCTCGCTTAAGTTCCTGCCGGTTCTTAGCGAAGAACCAGGAACCAGGCACGTCCTCTCCTTCCCTGGTTATCCGCTCCTAGCGGATATCTTAGGCAGCGAAGGCGGCGGGGACATGGACCTGTGTCCCTCTAGGTGCCTCAGATACTACTGGGAGCGTTCCCGCCCCAGGCGTTCCTCTCAGAGAAGCCTCCTTATTTCCATCTACCCCATCAGCAAGAAAGACATCTCGGCGGGCTCGATTTCTAGGTGGCTATCCAATACTATCAAATCTGCCTATGCCCAGGCCACAAAGACCTCCCAGCCCTTTCCCCTCGAGCCCACGAGGTCAGAGCGCTGGCCACGTCCACAGCGTTCCAGCACTCTGTCCCCGTGCGCCATCTCCTGGAGGCAGCAGCCTACTGGCGTTCGGAGAACCCTTTCATAAACTTTTATCTAAGGGACATCCGCATGACCAGGGCTGATGGTTCTAAAGGGGTTTCATTTGTGGCGGCCAATGCAGCCATAACAGTTAACCCAGGAACCATTAGGGCGCTCAGCCCTCCTCCTATTCCTTTAAATTCTGCTATGGTCTGACATGGTATAGTATACGACGCCAAAATGGGGAGTTTGTATTATACTCCCTGTTTGGCTAAGTATACTTACCATGTCAGACTCTAATGCCCGCCCTACCTTCCCGCTAGCGCCAAGGTTCCCTGGGGTTGCCTTGCGCGCAGGCCTCGTTGAATGACGGGACAGTACACAATCTTCGGCATCTTCCGTAGGCGGGAGTAGGGTGGGCGTCACGTGACTATCTTATGACTGCATTTGCCACAAAATTTCGGCCTGACAGAGCTGACTGACAGCCGTTTAATGCTATGGTCTGACATGGTAAGTATACTTAGCCAAACAGGGAGTATAATACAAACTCCCCATATTTTAGAGAATTTGTCATCTACTTTGTCACTAATCACTTGACCCATTGTTATTTCTGAAAGTTTATTTGAAACGTGTGTGTGTGTGTGTGTGTGTGTGTGTGTGTGTGTGTGTGTGTGTGTGTGAGTGAGTGAGAGAGAGAGAGAGAGAGAGATTTTATATTACGCAGTGAAATTAGGGGCTTTTTTTGCTTATAAGTGTTAAAGGAAATTTGTTTAAAAAATTCATTGGTGTATCACTATATGTTTTTTTTTTTCAGGCACCAGGCGATAATGATGAAGGTAGGAACAATGTTGCTTATAAATCTAATCCAAGCCGGTTATATGAACTTCTTTTTCTTCTGTGTATGCAGGCTGATACTCTTGCAGACAACCCCTGTATAGGGAGTGGAGTTTTGTGTGTATGACCGTTTTTTATCCTGCCATTAAGGCAGCCATACTCCATCTTCGGGAAGATGCATGCTATGTGTAACGTTTCATCCATACCAACGGCCAGACTGGCCTTCTCTCCAAAGTTGGTGATGGGATTTTACGTGTGTGCAAGATGTTATGCATGCGTTCACACACGGAACCACGGTTTATAGTCTCATTCGGACTGTATGGGAAGTGGAGTCCGAACCAATATTAACTCTGAGGGAAAAATCCCCCTGTACCGAAACGGCCTGGCAGAGATTTGAACCCGCAACCCCAAGATTACGAGTCCGGCACTCTGCCAGCTGAGCTGTTCTGGTCCCCAGGTTACATGAACAATCAAAGGGACTGAAAAGATAAGTTCAGTAGAACCATTTTTTTGTTAAAACTGGAGTTACTGACTCAAAGACGAATTTTGGCTAAAAAAAAAAAAAAAAAAAATTTTTTTTAATACAGCAGGGTATTTTTTTTGTTTGTTTGTTTAACAGCCAAACATTTCATTTTCTTTCTCATCTTCCCTGCTGTCTAGGTTGCATTTTTTCTCATGCTTCTCATTTTAGCTCCCTGCCCCAAACACATACACACCGAAGAGTTTCTTTCAGTTTCTCAGAAATGACAGTCTTTTAGAGCTGTCAGTATTGGATAGTTTGTGAGACAACCTGTCAGAGGGGATGCTGCTGATGAGTCACTTTGATGGCTTTCAGTGGTTTCTGTTCTGCTACAGCATACAGAGATCACCATTTGCTAAGCCTCTCACTGATGACATTGCATAGTCGTGATACAGCCACTGTGAATGAGAGGTTCCTTTCAAAGGCATCACCGTCTTACATTCTTCAACAGTCTGCATGAATTTGCTGACATAAAAATGAGAGATGACTTTTGGATGTAATCAACTTTGACTCAGCTGGGCTTCGACTAAATGCTTTTTTTTTTTTTGTGTTGTTGCGTTTGCCTTTTGCTGGCTGATTGAATGTTTAGATGAAGAAATAAACAGTGGTGTCATTCGCCTTTTGCTGGCTGATTGAATGTTTAGATGAAGAAATAAACAGTTGTGTTTTACTTTATGCTGTCATTGCTATGTTCGGTTTGTTATCTATTTTTCATCTGTTACTTATTTTAAATCTTCTTAAGAACATAGAAACAATACTGATGATGTGTGTTTGACAGCTACATTTGTCCTAGACTGTACGCTAGCTAGAATCTTATTTGTGTGTTGACTTGTATTTATATTTCTTTTCAAAAATTTCTTTTAAAAAGAAAATTAAAGCATGATTTCAGTGGAGATTTTAGGATGCTTAGAATGCAAACTGCTGCAGTAGCAGGGAAAAGACAGCAAACAAAGAAAAAATTAAAGATTTTAAAATGAAGACATTTTCGGTGCACCCACATATTCTCTTGCCTCTTGTTTATTTGTCTGTCAACATCAGGGTTATGTAAGCTTGCAAACAGTTTCATGGTGTCATCTTGCTGTTCATTCATTCAGTTAACATTGGAATCAGTCTGTATTTTATACCATACTTTTCAGGTCAGTTCCATTTGTAGCATATTTAGTAATTAAGTATTGATGTGTATGTGTAGATTAGATATATAGTTGTGTGTCTTGTCTAACTAGTGAAAAATATTAGTCTCATAAAATTTTTTGTGTTTGTAATAGCACAGTATATACATATATTCAAGTGTAACTGTAAAGATTTGATTACGATGACTTTATTTTTGTTAGGAAATATTAGTGTTTGGTGCGTGTGTGTGTTGTGTGTGTGTGTGTGTGTGTGTGTGTGTGTGTGTGTGTGTGTGTGTGTGTGTGTGTATTTAAAAGAGACTGGCAATACATATTTTTATGACAATGGTATCAGGTGATATGATGAAAATGATGATGATCTGGTGTATAATATAATTACAGATGTAAGAAGAATGTACATTGCATTGAATTTGTCACAATACAGTCAATACAACATAATGAATCTAATGACAAATGACCACAGACCTGATCTAGAGTAGTTTAGAATTTAATACTGCGGAGACTGTGATGCAGGATTTCAAGGAGACGGGGAGGGGCAGCGAAACCTAGATGAAGAGCTGGCGCGCAAGGTGGCCCTGCAGAAGCAGATGCTGGAACAGGCGCCAGAAGGAGGCCCTGGGCTACCAGCAGAGCCTGCTACTGCAGCAGCAACAACAGCAGGTGGGTAGATTTTTGTAGAATCTTCTGATACAGACAGTTCCAGTGAACCTTTCTTCTCTCTGAAGACATTTGGTTTTGGGGTCTGGAATGTTTTTCTCATTTTTTTTAAATAACTTTCTATTTATTGAGACTCCATCCCATATCTGATTTTTTGAGGATGAAGGTTGTCTGTGAGAAGATCTGGTGTACTTGTCGCATAGCTGCCAACAGTCCAAAATTTGTCAGACTTTTCCTACACCCACTCCCTTGTACCCCTTACCCCTTTCTTTTTCTTTCATGCCCTAACTTTTATCTTGAAAAAAAATTCTGTAATGATTACTTTGGTCCAAAAATGATCAATTTCAAAGTGTGTAGAAAAGGGTGTTGTAAAATGTTTTTTTGCTTTGTTGAATCAAAGTGTTCTTTGCATGTCTGAAACCATATGTATAAGAAAGTAAACTTTTTTACCTTAATGATTAAATCTGTTGTACTCATTTTGAAAATGCAAAAAATGTTTTCAGTCAAAAGGCCAAATTCTTCTGCTGCTCCTAGCTTCCACATTTTGACTCTGAAAGTGAGAAACTGGGATGTCAGCGTATGATCTCTGTGGTGTAGTAGATGGCTGCTTTCCATGTGGAAATCAATTTCTTTAAAGAGAGAGTTTTCATGTTCGGATAAAGAAAAAAAAAAACCTCTGAAAGGCAAGCAAGACTTGTTTGTAAATAACTTTGCCCATCTTTGTGATTAAAACAGGATGTTTCTCTGAACAGCAGTAGATTTAAACAGTCTTATTGAGATCCATGCAAGATTTCCTTAATAATCTTTTTCAGGATATTTTTTCTCTTTGCCTGCCAAACATTTACCTCCAAAACAAGACTCCTTCCAGATCTAAGACCCAGGATTTCATGGAAGCTGTTCTTCAAGTGGGTCTATAGTAGTACCCATGACAGGATCAAAAGCTAAGAAATAGATCAACATTCGAATGATTTTTTGTTGTTGTTGTTTTGTTTTCTCTCCCATTTAAGCTGGCTGCAAAGACTCGAGACGGAGCTGGTTGATGGCAAGTTTCATATTAGACTCTGCCTAAGTCCTTCCCATTTTTCTCATGTTGATTTCATCTCTGATGGCAGATGTCACAACCAGTGCCGCCACCACCTCCCCCTCAGATGTCCCAGCCAGTGCCCCCGCCACCGGCTCCCCCCCAGATGCAGCCCCCTCCTCCCCAGCAGCCGATGCAGCCTCCACCCCAACACCCGCCCCAGCAGACAGACCTGATGATGAAGGCGCTGCAGCAGCAGCAGATGTTGGAGGCAGAGAAGCAGCGAGAAGCTCAGCAAAAGGTGAGGCTGACGAGATGTTGCATAAAATAGATATTACATGGTGGTTTATTTAATGCATGTTGCCATTGGGCTGTGTAAAAATGAATAACGGAGCAAACATTATACACAAATGGACACATAAATACCTGCCTGCCAGAAGACAGTGCTTGATCCAGAATGATTGTCGTGAGGGCAGTCTGAACAGCTGTGATATCAGTGCAGTTTTGAAAGATGGAATAGCTTGTTCAGTGGAAATTGTCATGAAGTTTCAGAGTGACACTTCACTTACAAGTGGAGGTATATCTCATTTGAAATCAGAAATTGTACCCAGAGAAACTTTGTAATTGTTCGTGAATGCATACAGAAGAATGATGGGAGTGAATGTTACAAGGGGTCTTAGCTGAAGTTACAGTGTCTGGGGTTTGTTTAGGTTGCCGCTATACAGGTGGAGAAGGTGATGAAAGCCCTCCAGTTTTACGTGATGAACCTTGGGCTTATGGCTTGTTTGCATTGGGGACCCTCTGTTGTTGGAAGATCATTTGAAAATTCTCTTTATTTGCTGCATGAAACACTTGTTAACAAAGCTGCTTCGTATTTGATTATGTTTTTGGTACAGTACACCACCACATGTATGGAAACGCACTAAATGGTTTTGTTGGTATGTAAATGTACACACACACACACACACACACACACACACATGCACACGCACACACACACACACACACACACACACACACACACACACACACACACGTACACACACACTCTGTGAAATAATGTACATTGGGAGCAATGACATTGTTGACACAAAGAAGTTGTTTGTGTTTATGTGACAGCTGATGCAACAACAGCAATTAGCTTTGTTGGAAGCGCAGCGCTCAGAGCAGCAGAAGCGCATGATGATGGAGGCACAGCAGCAGCAACAGCAACAGCAGCAGCAGCAGCAGCAGCAGCAACACACAACAGTCTGCTCAGCCACCCATGCAACAACGTTAGTGACTGCCTATCCTACATTTCTGTATTAGTTAACATATTTGTAATGAAGCAGATGTTTGTGTTAGGTATCTCTTGTAAGTTGTCATGCTCTGCTCATATATGTGAGTGATAATTAAGTGCATGCATTCTTGTGATCGATAATACATGTGTAATGAATGTCACCCTTACCAAATCTGGTATGCTCAGCTGACCATGCAGTAACATGAGTGATATCTTTAAGTAATCTCTCCCCTTTTGTTTATTTTATGGTAGTTAACTGTTTTGGGAGTTGCACATATGTTAACTTCCATGAATCATTAAAGCTAGAAATGAGCAGAGATTGAAAAGTAAACAAAAAATCTTCACAATCTGCTGTTGGAACATGTGAAGCCATGTACACAGTAAGACACACATTTTTTGTTTTGTCTCTTTAATGTTGGAAGGATTACCAAGTTTGTTTTCAAGAAGAAAATTAAAAGATTAAGATAGACAGCTTTGTATTGTATAAGAGCCATGAAGTAAGGGCAGTAAATTTTGATACTGTTATCTGAATTAAACATATTTCTTTATTGATTCAGATCTGTGCAGACCTACTCAGTAAATGAACTTTGTGCATGCATATTCAGTCATTGAGGATCAGTGTGAGAGACTGAATATTACAGTCCTGTTATGTTAAAGGTCAGTTTCATAGTGTTGCTTGTATTTTCATTTTCACAGATTTACACTTGTGTAACACACCTTTGCAAATGTCATAATAAGAATGAAAGTGTGAAGGAAAAAAAAACCCAAACCAAACCCAACAAGGATTTATGATTGTTGTCATGATGTATTGCTTTTCTGATATTTTTAAGATTTTAATGGTTTCTATCATTCATGCTCCTTCATTGTCGAGTGACATTTCATTTTGTTTCTTTTTTCACTGTATACGGGTTTAATACACAGGAATGAAACTGATGATTCCTTTCATGTTTTGCGATAGCTGGAGGACCACCTCCTCCTCCCCCTCACATGCACCCCAACGTCACTGGTGGTGCCCCTCAGCCCCCTCCAGGTCAGCCCATGGCGAGGCCTCCCCAGAGTCATCCAGGGATGCCAGGCTCACAGATGCCGCAAGGTCCGCCACCAATGAGCATGGCTCCGCCTCACGGCCAGGGTCCGCCTCATGGGCAGGGACCGCCTTCGCAGGGACAAGGACCGCCTCCGATGTCCCAGGCTCCTCCCCAGGTGCCACCCCCTATGTCTCAGGCACAGCAGGGTGGACCCCCGGGTCAGATGCAGCAAGTGATGCCCCAGGGTCACATGCCTCCTCAGCAGCCTCCGCAGTCCCACCCTCAGGGGCAGCCCCCTCAGCCCCCCCACATGATGTTCCAGCCTGGGCAAGGGCCCCCTCCAGGTCAGGGGCCACCAGGAGGCCCGCCCACGTCTTACCACAGCATGGGCCCTGGTTCGCAGCCCCCCATGTCACAGCCCTCGGGGATGCACCCGGGGATGGGGCAGGGGCAGGATCGTGGATTCAGGGATGGCGGACCCATGTCCATGGACCGGGGTCCAGGAGGGCCAGGAGGACCTGACAGGGGCTCGGACATGGACGGGATGAACCGAGGTCCAATGGACCGGGACATGAGATCGGAGCCCATGGACCAAGACATGAGGCGAGCACCCATGGACCAAGACATGAGGAGAGGTCCGATGGACCAGGACATGCGGCGGGACCCATAGACCAAGATATGAGAGGGGACCCATGGATCGAGGTCCACCACCCATGGGCATGGATAGAGGACCTGACAGAGGCCCACCTATGGGCAGGGAGCCGAACCATATGGATCGGGGCCCTGACCGGGGCCACATGGACCAAGGCTCCATGGACAGAGGCCCACAAGGCATGGACCATGGAGGTGACAGAGGTCCTCCTGGGCGAATGGAGCCAGGCAAGGCTCCTCCACCTCCTTTGCTGCAGACACCCCAGAGTTCCAGTACCACAGGGCATGGAGCCGCGTCCACCACAGGTAGGAGGCTGTCCATTTCAAGTTTTGATGAAAAGAAAATGGGACTGCCCTTTGATGTAAGAATTGTCTTAGTGATAAACTAATTATGAAGTTGGCTAGATAGTATATGAGGCATAGAGAACTGTAAGTGCATAGCTTTTTTGAATTATATTAAAACGTTTGATGACCATCACATATCTCAGGAACAGGGTAAATGGATGAGCAGAATCTGTTTTACATGTATGTTGACCTTGGAGATGTAAGAAAATAGAATTCTGCTCTTCACATCCATCAGCTTCAAATGGCATTTGACCCATAGATCTTCTGAGTAGAAGTCTAAACCTCAAAACAATTGTTTGGCATGCCTATCGCAGGCATTGGCTGTAGTTTTCAACTGTGTATGCAGTGATGCAGTGGTTGTTATTGCAAGGAAATGTGATGCAAATCAGCTGCTGTTTATTTAAAAAAAAAAAAAAACGCCTGGTGAGAATCCACGCTAATTAATTAATGAATTTTGTTTGTTACTGGTTCATTTTGTTTTTGCCACAGCCTACTATACCTGGTCAACGTGAAATTCGACTCCCTCAAGCTCTGGAGAAGGTTCTGGAATTCAAGTCTGCTCGTGCGCAAGAAATGGGTGTGGATGATGAGAATCCAGAAGAAACTATTGAAAATGAAGGTAATGGAGGATAAAGATCGGGAGAAAGTTTAAAGAGGAACCTTTACACTGCAGAGGAAGATTTGAGAGGTAGGCTGACTGGTATGACGCACACAAGGAAGCAAGTTTTAGCATGTGCACACACTTTGGCATGTGTAGATGCATTCACACACGCATACATGCATGCAAGCACTTGTGCATGCACAAACGCTCACACACACTCGCTCATGCACACACGCACACACGCATGCATGCACAAACATCACACACACACATATACTCACACACACACACATACAACACATACTCTCTCTTTCTCTCCTGCTCTCTGTCTCTCCCTCTCTCTCGCACAAAAAAGTTAACTGTTTTCATCCCTCGACTAGAATTGTGAGGTTCACAGGGGTATTATTTTTGCGTATATGACTGTTTTAATTCCACCATTTAGGTAACCATACGGGTTATGTGTGTGTGTGCATGTGAGTGCATGCACATGTGCGCTCGCTCGCATTGTTCATCCCACCTTCAGTCAAACGTCTCCTGTTCTACGAAAGATGGAATGAGATTTGACATATGTGCAGGTATCCAGTATGAATTGACTGATTGATGACAGAGAGGCTAATGCTAGATCAGTTGATACTGATAGATTGACCGACTGTTTCATTGACTGGTTGATGATTGATGACAGAGAGGATGATACCAGGTCTTGTGTCTGCAAATTTCAGTCTTGCTTTCTGACACAGGAAAGGAAGACCAGAGTCCAGTGGAGGAAGAGGATTTCTTCCCAGGTGATGATGAGGTGACGGCAGCTGACGAAGAAGATGAGGAAGAGAAGGTCACCACTGCCAAACCAACTGGAAAAGAAGTTAGTAGAACTGCTGGCAGTTGTGACTGCTTGTTTATTCAAGTTTTGGATGATCTTTTTTAATGATTTATATTATTCTGTTGCGTTGCAGGAATGTGAATATTTGAAAAGTTTTGGTCAATTTGCCAATAATATTAATTACTGTAAAAGTGACTGTTGTTAATGTCATAATAGTGGTGTGACTGTGTGTATCCATTACTTCTTCTTTTTTATTTTTTATTTTTTGTGGTGTGTGTGTGTATATGCGTGTGCATTTGTGCGTTGCTGTTTAAACTGAAAAATGGGTTCTACTCAAACAGTCCAAGGGCAAGAAAAAGAAAAAAGAAGAAAAAGGCCAAGAAAAACCGATTACAAGACCAGAAAGCCAAGCAGCAAACCAAAACACCAGAAAAGAAACCAGAGGAAGAGGTCAACATTGAGTAAGTGCAGCTGTCATTTGTGTGAGAGGTATTGCTTGTATATGAGACGGAGGTCTGTTTGAAGAGAATTGGTTTGTTTTCAAGAATTTATGTATTTGTCTTCTGTTTGTGTTTGTGTGTGTGTGTGCTTGTGTGTGCGTACTCACAGGTTGTGTTACTCGTTAACATGCCATACACTCAAACTTCTTTTGATCCTGAAAGCCTGTGTGGTGTACTTCCATTGATTTCTCATTTCTTTGGAAATGTGTGTGTGGCTGATTAATCAGCACATTTTGAAGAGGATACATAAAGGGTAGGGCATGGTACAAAAAGGTATGAAATCTCTATTTTTGACATGACATGACATTGTATTTTCTATGAGAAGACCTACAGTTAACAGGTTTGTGCCTGACCAGGCATTGCCTTTATGCTGTTTTATTTTTAATGCCTTTGCAAACAGTGACACTAAGGAAGATTTTTTTATCGCAGCACTGTAAGTCTGCACGGAGCTCTTAGGGCTACTACACTGCCTGGTTACTGTATAGCTTTAGTGAGAATGCAAGGAACATGCTCTCTTAAGGGCATTGATGTGAATCGGAATGTGTTTAGACTTTGCCAAAAGCAGAACCTTTCGTTATAGTAAAGACGTACTTGTTGCTGTTTGCCCAAAGCAGAATGTTTTGTTATAGTAAAGATGTACTTGTTGCTGTTTGCCAAAAGCAGCCATGTTTCGTTATAGTAAAGATGTACTTGTTGCTGTATTGTTTACCTCAGTCTTGCCTTCTGTTGCTTCCCTCTTTTGTACTTGTCTTCAGTTGAGGTACTCTTGCATTTGCTCCCAAGAGACGTAGCAATAGCATGCACGTTGGTAAAGGGTGTGCTTAGTGTTTGTGCAAGCAGAGTGGTGTAAAGAACAAAAACCTGAAACAAGCATGTTGCTGTTTTAGATACGTTCAAGAACAGCTGGAACTGGACCCGACAGAGATCCAACTACCACACCTTTGCCAAAATCTTCGAAACTTTCAAGGTAAGTATGGAGTTTCTTTTTATCATTATTTTGTCCTCACATTTTAATTCTTACTTATATTTTTTCATATTAATTTATGTTTTTGTTTCCCTGTCATACTTTCACCATCACACTTAAGCTGTGAGTGAGTGTGCATGCACGAGTCCTCTTCATAGTGTGTGTGTGTGTGTGTGTGTGCTGTGGGAAGAGGCTATTTGTGTGTGTGTGTTGTGTGTGTATCTATCTGTCGATATCTGTCTATATCAATCTGTCTATACATATACATTTTTGTTCTTTTTACATGCACATGCAGACATATTTGCATCCATATGGCAAAGAGTTTTCATTGGTATAAAATCCAGAACCTGTTTTAATTGTTGAAGCTGTTTGATCCATACAGTGTTGAAACTCTTTCACATCTAGATAACTGAGGTGGAGAAGGCGAAAGACAAAGTGGAAGAAAAACGTGAAGCTGACAAACTGCAGAAAAACCCAAGCCTGTGAGCATGGCTGAGGAGAACGCCGATTCCGATGACGATATGGATGAGGTGAACAGTTACAAGTAGTTGTTGGTTATGTTTGGTTTTCACTGTCTGTGTCTCTTGTCAAGCCCTAATTAGTGTATAATTTCATGAAAATGCTGATCATCACAGTCTTGACTCAGTGTGTGTGTGTGTGTGTGTATGTGGATTGAGGACTTTTGACTAGCTGAGATTGCACAAGTTCCATGGATATTGTACTTTGAATGCAGGCTTGCAAACTCTTTTCTCTGGAGAATTTTTCCGCTAGTTGTTCATCACTTTTTTTCTCTTCTTATTAATTATGAAGTTAATCTGGAGGTGTGGAAGTGGAACTTTTTGCAAGCAGATGCATGCAGATGTCCGACACCTTCTCTGTCCTTCCACCCTTCACCTCGCGAATCCAGTCACATTGAAGAATAACAATGAAAAAAAAAAAGAAACTTAGAAAAAAAAAATGCTTAAAACAAACTAAAAGTGAAGATGAAAAGAAACATGATTAGCAAGTCAGTGAACATAACAAAAACAAATACAGAAGAAGGTTAAATATATGCCCTTATAAACTTAGCTATACTAACTGTTTATAGAGGCGAAGTTAGCTGACTGGTCTCCTAATTTTGTTTTTCGGGGATCCTGATAATATGATGGTGTTCTGCCTCAAGTGGGGATAAGGCATTTTGTTGGGACAGGTAAGTATCTCATTATTAAACTTTCAGTGGTAACATTCCTTGTAAAACTAGTGCAACAGGGTGTGTATGGTGAAACAACTGCCAATGTGAGCATGGTTCTCAAGAAGTTATAAAAAGGAGTCGGAGCTTGTGCATCATTGGCTAAAGTTTGGTTGACATTCTACCATTTTCTAGTGAACCATACCTTGATTCAGATGCAGGCTTTCTCTGTTTGTGGGGAGGTGGTGAAGGGGTTTATTTTAAAAAGGAAGAAATGCATTTTTTTTTTGCATAGATTTTGTTTTTTCTGAAAGAAAAAAAATCCATATTTTCATCAAACAACAACTTTATGGCCAGATGTTTGGGAACAGTTGTTCGTAGTACAGGTGAAAAGTGGACGTTCCTGTTTTGATCATTTTTATGACAAGTGAGAAGGGCATCTATCTTCCTTGCTACCCCAGATGCTTGCAGTGGTCTCATATTTTGTTACAGTTACTCCCCTTTGTGGTGTGGAACTTTACAGTTAATCCCTCCCCCTTATCCCCTCCAGATCCCCCCTTTGTGGTGTGGAACTTTACAATTAATCCCTCCCCTCTCATCCCCTCCAAATCCCCCCTTTGTGGTGTGGAACTTTACAGTTAATCCCTCCCTTCTCATCCCCCCCAAATCCCCCCTTTGTGGTGTGGAACTTGACAGTTAATCCCTCCCTTCTCATTCCCCCCCCCAAATCCCCTGCCTGTCATCAGATTTTGGCTTGTTCATTTAGTCAGGAAGTTGGCATTGCTATCATAATGGAATACCTCTACTTCCAATTGCTTGTAAAGGAGTGTTAAGATGTGTGTTGCTGTTTTGTTTTCAGAAAACTGGGAATGAAGATGAAGCCAACAAGATTTCAAAGAAGAAGCTGAAGAAATTGACTCGGCTCAGTGTAGCACAACTAAAGCAGGTGAGTGAGACTGAGAGACAGGTGTCATGGTTTGTTTTTATATTCTTTTTCTCTTTCTTTCTTCTCTTACCCACTGTGTGTGTTACTCTGTGTGTGTGTGTGTGTGTGTGTGTGTGTGTGTGTGTGTGTGTGTGTGTGTGTGTGTGTGTGTGTGTGTGGGTGCGTGCGTGCTTGTATGTGCATGTACAACTATATGACCTTACACTGATTTCAGTTGGTGTGTGTAGTGATTATGTGACGTGTGTTTCGCTGGCATGACAGTGTATGTGAATGGTAAAGTAGATTGCATGAGCAAGAATTTCTTGGCTATTCATTGTTAGATCTCTGACCATAGTTTAATGATTTTGATGAACTTGCAGGCTGTACATCATCCTGAAAGTCGCAGCATCGCTTGTGTGTCTTTTTTGTTTAACCAGACAAGAGGTTGATCCCTATTAAAGTTGTCAAACATGCCAATGTGATCATTTGTTATTTTCTCAGCTGTTTTTCAAAGCTAACAATGAAGTGATTTTCAGCTGCTTGTCTTGCAGTGAGTCATTCTTTAGTTTGTGTGTGTTGTTTGGTTTACCAACACAGTTGGTGACAAGACCAGATGTGGTGGAAATGCATGACGTCACTGCCAAAGATCCTCGACTGCTGGTACATCTCAAGGTATGTGTATGAGTGTACGTGAATGTTACCTGAAAGAAAAGCTTCACTGTATTTAAGCCTTAAGTTTGCCAGGTGTGTTGATTTTTGTTTTATTTTTGTGCACTTTTTGTTAAATGCTCTGACCTGTCAGTTTTGTACAACTGTTTCTAAGAGAGAAAATTATCGCGTCCAGCATTTAAGCTGTTTGACATTGCAGGGAGGAGATGATGAGGGTCTGTTGTTTCAGTATTTATCTAAAAGTAAGGGAGAGGATTCATGACGAGAGTGATGCTGATTGTATGAATTAGTCACTTGTATCGTATTAGATGCAGAGAACAAAAATGAAAGTAACAGATCAAGAAAACTTTTCTCTTGTTAAAACTGCCACAACGTGTTAAAGCTGTGATAACTGAAATCAGACTTTTGACGCGGAATCATAAAATCGATTGAATAAGAAGTTCCATTATATACAGACAGAATCAATTATTGATGATGCTTTATCATTGCAGGCAACTCGCAACACTGTCCCAGTGCCACGCCATTGGTGCTATAAACGCAAGTATCTGCAAGGGAAGCGTGGTATTGAAAAAACGCCGTTCGAGCTGCCTGACTTCATTCGAGCCACTGGTATTGAGGATATGCGAGCTGCTTTACAGGAAAAGGTGAAATCGTAAATTTATTCAAGTGATTTTATTTTTGATGAGTAGAACTGTGTTTGTAAATTTCATGCTGCCCCTGTTCACCTCATTTGGAATTAAATGCTAGCTCCAGTTTGATAGTATGTATGTTACATGTTCTGCACAGCCATTTTACACAATGCCATTCATATACATGTAGGACACATACACATGTACACATGCCTTAACTTTGGCATGGCATGGCCAGGCAAGACAGTTTTATTTCTTGTATCCACATGGGTTATAGATTGAAAAAAAAAACATACAGCAACACATGCATACAAACATTACCTCAACAGTAAATGTGGTTTTGTAAACAAAAACAAAAGAAAACAAAAAGAAATTGGTTGAAAACAGAACAGCATTATATGTATTATATAAACAAAATAAGTTCATGTTTGCTATGCAGAAGTTTATTTCCACTGAATGCATTAAAGTACGAGATATAAAACACAAAAAAGAAATGGCTTAAGTGGCACCTATTTTAAAAAAAAATGAAAGTTACAGATATTTCAATGCATTTGGACCTAACACATCACACACACATTCTTGTTGCAACATACGCACATGAGTGTATGATGTGCATGCATTGTTAGTTGCTGTTTCTGTTCCTGTTCCATTTGATGCTATCAAATATATATGCGGTGTATGAAGCAAGAATGCTTTGCCGTAAAGCAGCAGAAATGGTCTCGTCCATCCTCCTGTGCCATTTTGCTGTCTCATTTTTTTGTGCTCTTCCTAATGAGCAGTACTCCCAAGCCGCTTTATTGCAGCCGTTCCACACATAGCCACACTCCAGCTCAGACAGTCAGACAGCCGTTCACAGAGAGCAGCCAGTATCATCACGTCATCATCAGGCAGCTAACTTAAGAAGAAACTTCACTGCTACTTTGTCTCTGGGGCCAACAAATAACAAACAAAAGCTTCTGATGGGACGAAACCATGTCTTTCCAAAACAATACTGTCTATCCTTTAGTGCTGTTCCTTTGTGGAGTTTACGAATTTCAAGTTTTTATAAATGATTAAAGCAGACTTTTTATCAATATCTTGCTGTCACATATGCTGTGAATACTGATGTCAACAAATACATGTTCCATACTGCAGGAAGAACAGAAAAATCTCAAAGCAAAGATGAGAGAGAAGGTTCGGACCAAGCTGGGCAAGATCGACATTGACTACCAGAAACTGCACGACGCCTTCTTCAGGTTCCAGACCAAGCCTAAGATGACCATTCATGGAGACCTTTATTATGAGGTAACAGTTCTTTTTTTTTTTTTTTCATCATTTGCAGTCTTGTATGCATTACAGTGAGGTTCATGACTGATAGGAGTTGTGATGTGGATGGATTGTGCGTGTATGTTGGGACAGGGTGGGGATGAGTGAAGCTGTACAGGTGTGTTGGGTCTGGTGTCTGTGGATAGCTGTGCATGTGATAAGTGCGTAAGCTTTGAGTGTGTTGGAGTAAACCTGTATGTGTGATGTATTTGGTCTCTCTAGTTATAAAAGTGATAGTGTGAGAATCTGTGAAAGAAAATGATTGTATATATGAAGAAAAAGGGAGCCAGTGACAGCTCATTCAGTGACTGTGGAAGCATGCAACTTTGCGGAGTCTGACCATGGCATGCTAACAGAGCAGTCGGAAAATAGTGTCTGATGTTTGATCACCGAGTTTACTTCTGGCATAGTTAATGAGACATCATAGAAATCAGCAAACTCACACCAGGAAGAAGACGCTTGTCTTTTTTGGTTTTTTTTTTTTTTTTTTTTACTATGTAATGTTTGTTCACATTTTGAAACATCTGAAGATACATTAAGCAGTTCTCAACAAGCGTATTTTTATGAACTGACAGATGAGTAACATGTTTTGCTTTGATTGGCAGTCCAAGGAATTTGAAACACGCCTGAAAGAGAAGAAGCCAGGCAATTTGACAGACGACCTGCGTGTGGCTTTAGGCATGCCAGTTGGAGCGGTGAGACTGCTTTCTTTATTTTATCATTTTCTTTTTTAGATTGTGTTTGAGTATGGCTGTCATGTTACTTTTGGCAATACTTGCAAGGGAATCGAGAATGGTTTCCAAAAAATGTCAAGGAGATATGCCTAAATGATCTGTTCACACTGTTTTTTGAAAATTATAGTTGTATTTTATTGATCATGTTGTTATGGGTTTTTTTTTCTTCTTATGAATGGATGTGCAATTGTATATATATATTTAACTTTCATCTTTGATGCATTTTTTACAGATTTTTTTTTAAAACAACTTACTTGCAAACTTGTGGTTAAACAGGATATTAGAGAATCCTCTAAATTTGATTTGAATTAAATGAGCGGTCTGAAGAAAATGGGCACATTTACATAATTGCCGGCGTTTTAAGATGTGTGTGATATGCAGGAAAACAGCACAGTCTGAGCTTGAACATTTGTCTGCATGTTCTCAGTATGGGAGAAAATCCAGTTCATTCTGAAAGTGACTGCTCAGCCAGCATTTGTCATTCATAGGGGTGTTTTATTACAGAATTCTGAGCGAGTACCTCCCCCTTGGTTGATCGCCATGCAGCGTTACGGGCCCCCGCCTTCTTACCCCAACCTCAAAATACCAGGTCTCAATGCTCCTATTCCTGAGGTGAGAACAGTGACAGTGTGGTTGGTTATGAAATTGAGCAAATAGTTTGGAAATCTGTTAGAAGAAGTGATATAATAATAATAATAATAATGTGCAGACTTCTGTAGTGTGGTTTCGCGGTCTACGACCGCGTTCACCGTGCTTTACATGAAAACATAAAAATGTACAACATACATGAAATACATAAGCTTATGTCACCATGAACAATAATGTAAAGCATTTAAAATGAACAAGCAAATTAGAACAATGAAATTCACACATATAAGATTTATAGCTCATTTGTAAAATGATAAGTCAACAAGGATAACCCATTCAACACACACACACAACACACACACACACACACACACACACACACACACACACACACACACACACACACACACACACACACACAGCAATATGACAAGATATAAAATGATTGATTACCTAATGTTTTGAGAATGACATTAATAAAGATGGGTGTTTACTTGGAATCATAATGCAATTTAAATAAACATGTTTTTAATACCTTTTTATAAGATGATTTTGGCTGAACATAGCAGATAGATTTGGGCAGTGAATTCCATGGTCTTTGGGTAGCAAATGAAAAAGATTGTTCGCCAAAAGTCCTAGTGCGAGTCCTCGGAACGCACAAAGTCAGATGATGTGAAATGTGTATAATGTTGACAGGTTCATGACCAAGTATTTTCGAGGTTCAGTTTGTTTTTTTTTTTTTGTTTTTTTTTTAAGCTGTCAGCAGAGTGATTTTTACTTAAATTTTACTTATTAAATTACAACCAGAAGTATGTTTTTTTTAGCAATAATTTTGGTTCATATTTTCTATGCCACAAAAATCTGTGCTGGTGTGTCTTCTTCATTTATGAAAAGTAATGTTATCATCAGTTCTGTTATCTGTGAGTGTTATTTTTTCTGAATCAATTTTTTATTACACATCTACATTTGAACAAATCTTTATAGTAATTACTACTATATAAATAACACTTAAACTGTCTGAACATTTTTATTTTTAAAAACCTTACAAAATCTACACTTATTTCCTTCAGATTCATAGGCATTCTCTCTTTTATTTACACGCATTCTCCATCTCTCTTTCTCTCTCTCCTAACTTTCATTCAGATGCTCAGCTTCCATGTACATATTACAGGGGGAAATGACTGCTTTTATTCCTGTGTCAGGGCTGTTCCTTTGGCTACCATGCTGGAGGATGGGGCAAGCCCCCAGTGGATGAAATGGGCAAAACCGTTGTATGGTGATGTCTTCGGCACACAAGGAGGCGATTTGCAGGTGATGGCCTTTTCCTTACATTTCTGAGATGAACGTCTGTGATTGGAAGCTCAGTTGTGTACCTGTAGGTTATGCACAGTCATGACAGAAAAAGCAAACACAGAAAGTTTAAAAGTGAAATTGATGCAATTTGAGAAGAAAAAAAAAGAGGCAGGACCATAGGAATATGTGTGTTCATGAATGAAAGTATTACTTTGCGGAAACTGTGGATTTGAGGACACCTGCTTTCATCTTGAGTTCTTGATCAGGTGAAGTGTTTGGTTGTGAGGCTGACTTAACTCCCGTTGATGTCTTGGATCTGCAGTCATGTTATATGAGCATGTGTTATTCGATACTGGCAGTTTGTATCTAATATCTATGTTAGGTGATGTCTCTTTCCCATGAATTTGAGAAATGGCACAGTCTTTCACAGTGCTGATTATGGTACAGTCTTTCATATTTATGAATATGGCACAATCTCCACTAATCGGATTATGGCACACAAGTCTTTCACAATTCTGATTATGACTTAATCTTTAAATTGCTGTGCATATGGAAAGACTCTGTATGTGTTTACGGACACTGTATGATGTAGGAAGAAAAGGAAGAAAAAGATATATTAGCTACAAATCTGTTCTGATCAAAAGGTATACAGGCTACAAATCTGTTTTGTTCTGATCAATTTGCAGGAAGCTGCAGAGGAAGAAGAAGTAGACAAGTCTCACTGGGGAGAACTGGAGTCCGAGTCTGAGTCTGAAGAGGAATCAGAGGAAGAAGAGGAAGAGAAGGATGAATCAGGACTGGTCACTCCAGCAGAGGGGTCAGTGACATGGGTGTGTCTGCCTGTGGAAGAGAGAGAGAGAGAGAGAGCGAGAGAGGGACTCAGAGAGAGAGAGAGAGACAAAGAGAGTGTATTGAATCGAAGAGTGTGATTCACCAGTGCCCTAAAGATAAAACATGACAGTATATTGAAGGCATGACTAAGTCATTGAGCTAATGCATATATTCAGCATCTACAAAGTCCTCCCATAACTTGTAAACACTGACATTTCCTCATCCTTTATCCTAGTATATTCTGTTGATTTATTTTGAACGTTGTCATTTCTGTGCTCTCTTGGCTTAGTAAATGTGGTGTAGGGCATATAGTGATGTCGCGACATAGATCAAGCATTTATAAAGTCCCATCCATAACTTGCCTATGCCAACATTTTCCATATCCATTATTCTTGTATATTTTGTTGATTTATTTTGAGCATTGTCATTCTGTGCTCTCATGGCTTAGTAAATGTGGTGTAGGGCATATAGGCTTGTTCATACACTGTGATGCCTCCCTGTGGAAATTGAAAATGCATCGCATTTACCTGCTTAGTTAGGGCTGCGGGCTGAGAGATCATTGGCTCCAGTCCCATGAGAGACATTAGTGGGATTTTTTGACTGAGGCCATCTTCTATCCAGAGTTGTGTGTGTGTTGTGGACTCATACGGGATGACTGGAGCCACATAATCAAGTTTCATCCACTTTATGGACGGGTCTCCGAGAGCATTGTATAAATTTTCTCACTAAAAATGCTGTTGTCCATATGCCCAGGGTCTGGTTGAGACTGTAAAAGAAAGTGTGGAATGCAGTTCTGTCATGTACTCTCATATCAGAATGGAAATTTGTGGCATCATCTTGATCAGCCTTATTCTACACAATCATCATTAAAACAAAGTCTTAGATTCTCTGGTCCTTCATATCTGAGTCTCTCGGTGACCTCAGTCTTGATCTCATCTACATGTTCAGACCCATGGTTAATTTGTGCCAAAGTCATCACTATAGGGAAATTCACCTGGATTGTACCTAGACAGATGTGGTAATGCCCTCACAGGGATGTTGCTCACTCATGCTGATTTTCTGACCAAGCAACTCTGGTCATCTGTAGAGGGTTTAATAGGTGATGCTGGATAGGCAGAGGCCCCAAGGGACACAACTGATGCAATTCAACAGCAGAGTACAGTCTGATGAGTTGAATCTGTATGACCTGATATTGACCATTTCCTTTGGACTGCCAGTAATGGAATTGCAACAGGACAGGTGTTGGTGTGTGTGTGGGGAGCTTAAACAAGCTACAAGTTATTTGACAAGGCGATGGATTTGGCTGTACAGTGGAGCTTTTGATAACGACGTCCAGAAATCCTTTAACTCTAACATTGAGTAAAACAAACATAATGCATAAAGGGAGTGTGTTTGATGAAGTAACTCAGGTTATAAAGACAAAATATATCAGCATAACAGGTATTGGGAAGGAAATGTAAAAAAGATAGGGAATTATGTAAAAAAGAAAGTCCTTTCAAAAGGAGAGAGTGGTGGTGGTGGTGGGGGGGGGAGGGGGTATCTTTAATTGAGGGTCCTCATTGGAAGGGTTCTTTGTGTTATTGTCCGACCCCAGCAGAAGTGGCAAAGGAGACTGTGTTATACCAGCTGATTGTCAGTAAATGCATTGAAAAGTTCACAGTAGACTGAACTGGGGATATCATGCTAGAACCGAGTGTCTGATTCAGAACATAGATTTTCTTTGGTAGATTGCAAGAATGTTAATCTGTGTGTAAGTGTTCCTAATCTTTAAAGATATATGAAGAAGAAATGAATTATTTTTGTTTCAAATGTTGATTCAGTCTGGTGACTCCAAGTGGGTTGACCTCTATACCTGTGGGAGTGGAGACCCCGGACATGATCGAGTTGCGAAAGCGGCGTATTGAGGATGCCATGGACCAGGGTGGAGACACACCTGCCCTCTACACGGTGCTGCCTGAGAAAAAGACGACAGTGGGCGGAGCTATGATGGGTTCTGCCCACATCTACGACATGACGGGTGTAAGTGTGTGTGTGTGTTTGCAGAAATAACTTAAAGCATCCAAATGTGGTGAAACCCCTTTTCCCTGTTGCTAATAGTATACTCAGTCCTTATCATTTGTAACGGCAAGTGTTTCTGCTTATCCGTTGCATCACCTGAAAGTGTTTTTGCCTGTGTGCAGTCAGACTGTGGAAGTCTGGAACTGTATCATTCACTGTTTCTGCTGTGAACAGCACAAGGTACACTCAAAAGAGGGGAATGGGCCAAACAAGCATACACACAGCTGATGATGAAGGAGAAGTTTCTTTCTCAACCAATCATTTGATAGGAAACACTGAAGAGTTTATTTAACTGCCAATCTTGGTTGACTGATTTCTTTGATGATTTTTACCAGTGTCAAACTTCAGGTATTACTACTTTTTTTTTTTTTGATGATTTTTTAATGCTTTAGAAAAGTAAAGGAAGAAAATCTGACAAAACCGAGAAACAGAAAACACAAGATTGTTGCTGATATACCTCATCTTATCATGACAGTGTTCTATACAGATGCGCTGTTGTCAATTTCTCACTCGTGAAATGGAGCTGCATCTACTGATGATAGTGACCATGAGGAGGGAGGCACAGTCCTTTTGCAAGGATCACTAATCTTTCTTCCCCATATTGATAACTTTGGATCTGATGCAAAGAGCAGGTGAAATGATCAAGATATGTTGATGACAGGTCCAGCCTGGGAAGAGGGAACAGAGAAAGGGGGCACAGCAGAAGGAGTAGAGGTGACCTTGAATCCTGAGGAACTGGACCTGGACACGGATGCCGCGAAGGCCAGCCAAGTATGACGAAACGGTGCGGGAGCAACAGTCACAGCTGGAGAAGGAGGACCTGTCAGACATGGTGGCTGCCCATGCTGCTAAACAGCGGGTGAGTACCCAGGACAGATTTGAGTGTGTGTATGTGTTTGTGTGCTCATGCAGTGCGTTTGAATTCTGTTACCTTCAGTGTGTGTCCTGACATTAAGGTTGACTCCAGCATGCCTGTGTCATCCCTTATCTGGGCAGGGTACGATTTTTTTCTGGCTTGTCCAGGAGGCAGGTACTTTTTATTACCTGCTGTCCAGCAAAACCACTGTAACATCAGTCTTCGATAATTTTGAATTCTATAAAGGATCAAATGGCAAAGAAACGGAAATAGAGTTCACACATCCTCAAGACTCTGTGCAAACACACACATTGCAAAGTGTCCTTTACACATGCATGCATGCAAGCACACACACACACACACACACACACAGAGTCTTAAAAATGGAAAACCTTAGCACCATTCTGATTGGGCAGTGCCTTCTGACTCCGCCAGTTACTTGGCAAAGTATGTATGTGTCATCAACAGTAACTTAAAATGGTAGCTTTGCAAGGTGAAATCTCAGGTTCTAGCAATGATTATCTGACATTGGAAAAGTAAGCCTGAACTTTTATTTTCTGCAGTAGATGTCTGAAAAATGTTACTCTTGACCAGGATTGCAGCATTCACTTCCGCCAAACACAAGTGGCTGCCTGTCAGGCCACCTTTATTGTTGTACCATAAATGCAGGAGTATACATGTTTGTGTATGCTATGTGTAGGTGTTCATGTGTGTGTGTGTGTGTGTGAAAGCTAGCTTTTGTGCATATTTCCATAGCTTAGCTTCAGTCGGCATGTATGTCTGTGCTTTTACTGTTGAAAGTATATGTTACAGTACTGTATGCGTGTGTGAGCATGAATCCTTTTCCACTGTTGAACATTAATCGGTATATATGTGCGCACTCATACAATGTCTATGTGTGTGTATGCTGTAGACTAGCCGTGCTTTCCACTGCTGACCATAACTTGGCTTCAACTCATTTTCATATATGACCATGAATATACCTGTGCACAGAAGATATGTGTGTGCACTTTTTATTTCATCATTTGTGTGTGTTGAGGAATTCCACAAATGATCTAGAAATTTAAGATTAAATTGCAGTCTCGTGTTCCTGCATATGTTCATATGTGTGAAATGATTGTGTATGCATGCCCCTGTAGAAGTGTGACAGGTCATTGTTTTTTTTTTAGATTTATGTGACTGTGTATGCACAACAAAGTGAGATGCGTGATGGAAACAACACTTACCATTCTCTTGACTCCCTGTTGGTTTCAGAAACGCAAGAAACAACAGGCAGACAGTGGAAAGTCTTCAAAGAGATACAAGGATTTCAAGTTTTGATTGTTCTGCTGTATGCAAAGTTAGGTTCTTGCCATCACTTTTATTCTTTGTGGACCCATTTTTCTTTAGTCTGTTTTGGGAAGAAACAAATTTTTGTTTTTATCATGACTTGCAAACTCATGATGTGTATGGCACGGTTAGGTTTGAAATCATTTGTCTACTGCATCATTATTTCTAAATCAGAATTGTAGGGAGAACAGCAGTGTAACAGGAGCTGCTAGTAGATGGTTTTGACCAGCACCAGCATCCCATCTCATGACTCCTGTTGTTTTAATTTCATTGTTATTGGTGTGTGTAAATTGCAGGAAAAGTGTATATTGTGCAGAAAATGTGTGGCTGGACAGTCAGAAGAGGTGTCAATGCACAGAATTCAGTCTGTGAATGAGTGTTGGAAGGGAGTGACTGATTTAAAAGATGATTTGAAAACATTGTTTCTTGGGATGGCACATGCATGGCTGTGACTCTTTGGGATGGCACATGCATGGCTGCGGCTCTTTCATCAGGTGAGGAAATCCTTGATTTTGAGTTTGAGCCATGGCAGACTTTCTGTCGGTCAAAACTTTTGCTGTACATTTAAAAAATTTGGACATTCAGGTCATGCTTTGAGACAGTCTTCTTGCTGGTCCCAGTGCATGGCTCCTGGAGTAGTCCTCTGCCCCATGCCAGGGTCTGGGCAGACCCTGGACCCTTACCCTTCAGCAGTTTGAATGTCATAAGTTGCACCTATGCTTATGTCAACATATGTGTTCAGCAAAAGTGCGTTCATAGTAAAAGTGGCAGTTACTTGGAACTGTTTATCACTGCATGGAAAGTTCCGTGACCCCAAAGATTGACCCTGCCTGGAGTGCAGAGACAGGGAATGAGAGAAGTATGAAAATTGTTTTTAAACTTCCTTTGCCATATACAAACAAGAGGCAGAGAGAAAGGTCACATAGTCTGTAGAAATTCCTGCACCGCAAAGTTGGGGGTATTTTTGTGTGTGTGTGTGTGTGTGTGTGTGTATGGGAACAAACATCTGCCATGACTGGTGGGATGGGTGGAGAAAATTAAAGACACTTTGGGAATCAGCCAGAGGAATGCATCATCTTTCAGCTCAACTTTGCTCTGTGGCAGTGACTCTGAGATTGCCAACTCCACTGCAGTCTGGTGGCAGAACAGGGTCATATTTCCGTAACATTCCTGTTGCTTCGTCTCCTAGGATACCAGCCTTCCTTACAAGGTTTTTTGTCTCTCCTCTGTTGAGCATAGATGTACAACAGGAATTGTCTTACAGTAATGGAGAGCTGGCATTTGATTTGGCTTGGATTCATTCTCCATCTTGGCTGTCTGTTAAGAAGTGTTCAGTATATGTGTAACTAGACATGCAATCTCTTACTGAAGAAGTCTATGCGATATGAACAGGATTGTCATTTTGTGATGCAGAAACTTGTACAGACTGTGTGTTCTGCTCCTTTTTGGGTCAGATACGAGTGTTGTGTGTCATGTCATGTCACTTGATTAAAGAAATAATGAAATTTTTGCACGTTTCATCATCAATTTGAACCGATTCTTTCATGGCAGGACTCTCTTTAAGACCACAGTATCACAATATTATGTTAGAATACAGTTCCTGTGAAAGCTGAAACAATGTAAGATGATGGAGGTCATGAATTATGTGTCATTGACCTCATGGGTTTGTCTGTTCACTCCTGAAATCATCTGCCTTTGTGCTTCATTTATCACATCCAGTTTTTTTTTTCATGAGAACTTGATCAGTACTACAAGGGAAACAAACTGATGCACACAAGTATGTTTAAATGCCTTATGAAAATATTGCACTCTGAACAGCTAGTGTCCATTACAGACCAGGAGACACACACACACACACACGCTGTTCCAAGGATCAAATCAACCATTAAGGCATAAGGAGCGAAACCATGGAATAGGATGGGGGAGCAGAGATGCAGAGGAAGGGGAAATGTTTGGCGCAAAATTTCTTGTCAAAACATTTATAAGTTAAGCTGTGATCACAAGAGAAAGGGGATAGTGAGGTGAGGGGGGGGGGGGGGGGGGGGGGGGGGGGGGGGGGGGGTTGATGGCTGAAGGGTTCAGTATTAACTCAGGCATGGAATTCATTTCATTTCAGTGGAGAATCTGACTGTTTGGTGGAAGCTGTGCAGATTGCTTTTGATGCCATTAGCTGAAAATGAAAATCCACTGGGACAAAAAATTGTATTTTGACTAATTTGAGAAAGCTTGAAACAGTGAAGTGCTGTCCCAGAACAGTCTAGCAAAAATGTTGAAGGAAGGAAAGCTGTTATATATCTGGTCATGCATTAGGTGATTGGTTTTCACAAAAATTTTTGTGATGGTATTAAAGGCAAAAAAAAAAAAAGATTAGAGAAAAGTCCGGGAAAGAAGGAGCAAGGTAGGAAAGGAGGGACACGGTTGAATAGTGTGTATGAGGAAAAATGGGAGGTAACCTGAGGGATCAAACATAAACATCTGAAGGATCTAAAATATAATCAAAATTATTAATGGACTTTGCAAACTGACAATGAATCCAAAAAGATAAAACATTAACATTCTTAGCATCTGGGGATGGCGGAATTTCTTATCTGAAGGCCACATTAAGTTTTGGTGAGTAGTAACAGCATTATGACATTTACACTTTATATATTGGCAGTATGTGGTCTATAATGAGTTGCATTAAAGTCTGAAGCTAGACTTGTATTAGATCAGCAGATCAAAACAATATCTGATAGATCCTTTCTCTAACTTTTGTTTTAATGATCAAGCAGATAGAGTGGCAAAAAGGGGAACAAAAAACATTTCAGATAGTAAAGTCAGTCACCCACTGTCATGTAACGAAATGAACAGCATAACTGAAAGATACATTTTAAGATGATTCAACTTGATATTACGTTTGAAAACCCTCCCCACCCCGATCTTACAGATTTCAACAATTTTTGTTTGGTTTCAGTGTCATACCTGCAACCAGTGTGCAAAATGCAGCTAATTGTCCTCCCACAGTTGCAGGCCACGCTTTCTTCTCTGAAGATGATCTGTCAAGCATTTCCTAGAGATTTTTCCACCTCTGTTCTTGCTGTCACAAACCATGCACTCGCACCAGTTACACGCAACAGTCTGGACCGAATCCAAGTGAACATTTATTGGGGACCACTACACAAATCATGGAGAGAAGGAGAAACACACTTACATGGTAAGGCACACAACGATTTCGGGTTTTCTTGTGCAGTTAAAAAAAAAACGGAGAAACATAAAACATTTGCATGCTGGAAAAGTTGCAATTCCCACGTGACATGCCAGACTGGAGGCATTTTTCAGAGCACTTAAAACCTGCTACAAAGAACAGACATTGTTTGGTTACACATTCACTTCTCCCATTGGAATGCACAGGGGCCTTTCAGAGCCAACAACATGCAGTTCTGTATCGAAAAAGTAAAAAACCCAAACATTACTATACAAACCTGACATCCTTGAGGTGGATAAGACGACGTAGTAAATGTGCGAGCCACTGGCCACACAGACAAGAAATTGAATCAGTTGACATGTCCTCCTATGTCAGAGACGGAAAAAGGATTTTGAAACTTTTTTTTTTTTTTCCCCTTTTAGTTCTTTCCTGTGCTGCTTGGAACAGTTTTTTGGCAGCTAATTCATCGTGCCACATTAGAAGGAACTTCATGGTTTTAGTGGTATTCATATTCTTCCATTTTCAAACGAGTAATATGATACAGAATTTACAATACTGGATTACTTTTGTGTTCGGAGGAGTTAATGAAAATCAAAAGGAAAAGATGCTTTACTTCAAGCATTATTTTGTGGGCATAGGAATTCATGAAAAATCAATGGAAGAATTGGTATACTTCAAGAAAGTTGATGTGGAAGCATTCATTTCTTGTCAGTAACCATTTTGAACCCTGTATCAGTGTGTCAAATGGGAAGAAAAAAAACCTTTTCAGACATGTATGTGACTAACCCTTTGAGACTGGGTCCATTGAATGCTGAGGAAAAGAACACTGTCATGGAGAAAGTAAGTATGTTCACACAAGTAACTTTTTAAATTCGTTTTTAAGTGGGTGCCAGCCAGTTCAGTTACATGTTTGCATCTTCAACTGCATTTTCGGAATACAAATCACTTGGGCTTGTGTAAAGATTTACTCTGCCATTTCAGCAGCAGCCGTCCTTTTGTGTACTATTTTCATGACCCACAATACTTCTGCATACTGACAACTCCTTTACCCCTAGCCAGACGCCATGGGCATGCCATCAGCCACACTGCTGCTTTTGGCCTCATGAGTCACAGAGGTCCCATGCGACTTGCACAGACATCTTATGACACCATGCCCAGTGGTTCAAACCCTTACCCTCCCTAAAAAAGGGAAAAAAAAACCCCAAAAACTTTTTTTTGTTTTTTTTTGGACATCCACCATGTATGACATTAGGTTTCTTACAAGCCTGGGAGAGTACAGTCCCCTTGACTTCAATCAGACCCCGACTCAAATTCTATCCCACAGCCTCTAAACCTAACTTCCCATGCCAGATTCACTCCAAAACCTACTGGTCACGTTCCATCTTTCCACCAAATTTCAGGAAAACCAGTTCCATAGTTTTTGCATGATCTTGCTGACTGATAAACCGACGGGTACGGGTGAAAATGTAACCCTTTGACAAAGACAGCAAAATTCTGGATCACTGAAGACCAAAGATATACTGAGATGGTTATGGCGACACATGGCAAAGATTACTATGGGCGTTTTCATACTGAGGTGGTTATGACAACACTTTGCAAAGATTACAACAGGCATTTTTGTCTTCCCTCAGTGTGTGCCTTCACACGCAAATGCAGGCAGTTTAGACATCCATGGATCTACACACAGAACAGGGTTGTTGTGAACTGACACTCACAAACCCTTGATATTCAGATGAAGCCAAATGCACTAAGCGCTCTGCTTTTGTTTGTTTGTTTGTTTTTTTTTAATTATATCCCAGTTGACCATGCAAAGCCTTTTCAGGGCGGTCACAGCATAGGATGGTGGTGGGGGGGGGGGGGGGGGGGGGGGCAGAGACAAAAGTCCAGTCCTGCAAAAAAACACAATAATAAACACACTGAAAAGTATCTACAAATTATATACATTAAATATTCATAACATGATAACTAACCTATTGACATCCTATAAGGCAGTCAAACTTGGCTGTGCTGAGAGCATTAGTCATGTCTTACCGAGGAGGACTGATGGAAGAAGTACAACCTCCTTTCGTTGAAACACTGATATTTCTCAGTATTCTAATTTCAACAAAGCTGGAGATCACAACAATGTGGAGAGGAACTAGACATGCGGCACCCTCACTAACACAGACAGGATAGTCAGAGTAGTAGTAGTATTTTGCATCTGAGCTACTGCCTTTCGTTTCTATGCTCAAGCCCAAGCTACCAACACTATGTTAGATTCTCTCTTTTTTTCAAACACTAACACACACAGAAACAGGAGTAAAAAAAAACTGAGCCACTGGCCTACTGCCTGTTAATGCATTCACAGCTGTCTTTCTGTTCAAACTCTTTACCTGCATCTATGTGCATATGTTGCATAAACCATCACATTACCTATCCGTTCAACTGTCAAGCGTATACTCGATTGAAAAATAGAATATTTATGGCTGTAGATTTTGGATTTTTCTCCCCTCGTATTTTAAGACACAGAATCTTGGCAATGAGAAAAGTAAACTGGAGGTACCGCCTTTTCACATTCTTTTGACTAGTATCTTTTAAAACATGTAGTGGAAGTTTGAAATGACTTTGTGCCATTATGACAGAAAGACTGCAAAGTTTTGCAGCATGCCATCTCCAGACTCTTTGCTCTTTTCACACATACTTAATGCATAAAGTGACAAGACTAATCCAAAACGAAAACTGATCTTTTCCTGTTCATGACACTAAATGTACAACATTTTTGCCATCTGCTGGCATTCTTTGGGAAGAGACTGGGACAGCGAAAGATCAACTTTGTTACATTTGCAAACAACAATATGGCAAGAGATTGGTAACGGCATATACCCATGCTTAAGTATACCATTTTCAATATGTATCAACTGCATTTTGTACACAAATGGATGAGGCTGACGCCTAATAACCTTCCTTTACACTTTTGTGACAATAAAACAAGTACAATTTTTCTTTTCTTATTGTTGAAAAAGTTGATGTGTAACACTGCGTGCAAAATACTGAGACACAAAGTGTGGAAAATGAAAGCTGTTCTATCATGCTCCCATGGTGAACTCCCTATTCCCGCTTCTTATCCCGACTCATGGTCAATCTGCCTCTGTTAAACAAGCGGTGTAATTCAGTCACAACTGCTTGCAATGCTACCGTTGGCCACCTCCTTTTCACATCATCATCTCCTTTTAACATCATCAGTGACTTCCCCGCAAGACAAAACTTTCAGGGCTACATTGTCTGAAAAACTGAAATGTAAAATGACATCAAATCAAGAATTAAGGCCATGAACTAGGTGATGGCTTTAAAGAGTTTATGGAGCGCCCATAAAAATACTGGTCCACAGAACCGCTTAAAATACAGCTGAGGCTGTGCTACAGTGAAGTCCAGACGGCTACACTGGAGGTCCACACAGCAATTAAAGTCATGCTTAATGTAACGGTGAATGGTCAGTATTTGGTAACCTTTGGGGGGTGTTTAGTGGTCATGTAGTTCCCTGTAGACAGCTAAAGCTCTGTGCCTGTCATGATTTGGTGCTTTTTGCTCACAGGGCTGCATACCGTGCTACCACTAATACCCAATGCTGACAGTTGAATGCCTACTATTATGATGTTTCTAGTTCCAACGCAGTTATGCCAGAAACAAGATCGAATTCCACCTATTTAGTATGAGAGATTCAGTGGATTGTTCAGACATGCGCCTACAGACACTGTGACATTTCTAGCTCTAGAGTGGTTGCACTGAAAAACACAATGGAACTCCATACACCCTCTAAAGCTTTACTTCAGTCAATTGTTTAGGCACAGATCCACAGAAATTGTGACTTTTCTGGTGCAGTTACGCCTGAAACAAGAAGGAACTTCAAAATCCCAGTAAGTGACAAATGAGAAAGTTGAGGCAGAGGCCTACAGATATTATGAGTCATAAAAAACAGACTAGCTTTAAATTCATAAATCAATCCTTCAGTTTTCTCAGAAGAACAATGCGCTGCAGTGCGTAATGGGAGCTCTACCTTGCTGACAGATTTATGATTTTGTCATACTCTACTGCAATAACCCTGAACACTGGAGCAAATATGAAAAAAAAAAAAATGCACAAGATGATTGTAACACATGTAAAACTGAGCCCCACAAGCACAACAATAATACAAAACACTTGGTACTTTCAGGATGTTTCAGACTGATATCCTTAAGACTCCACGGTTCAGTTGCAATATCTTTCTGCTCCACATAGAAAACAATAATGGCAACACACAACAACAACAACAACAAAATGTGCATAGTTGCAGGATTCTGCAAGACACCAAAGTGACAATGTTTGTGCAAAATGGAATGCACCATGAGAAAACAAGTTTGACTGAGGAAGTACGCTCAGGTTCGCCACCCTTTTACCAAGTATGAAGTAGTGTAAGTGGTCCTGGTTGTGCACGGTTCTGAGTGCCTCTTCCCGAGTGCTGTGACTTCAACATTTCATGAAACTGTAAATCAACGGTGAAACACCAAGCAAAGCTGATCTGAATCATTCAAAGATGCATTCCCACTCCCTTCTGCGTGACCTCGTGGGACATTCCGCGTACACACATTACACATACATATACACACACACACACACATGCAGACAGGCCCATGAAATGGAAATATGGAATGTACCATTGCCTGCTTATGACGCACAGAGATCAACCAACAGAGACACACACACACACACACACACATGCATGCAGACAGGCCCATGAAATGGAAATATGGAATGTACATTGCCTGCTTATGACCAATAGATCAACAAAATGTCTTCTTTCTCTCCGTCGGAAAATAAAATCGACACTTCCATGAAACTTTATGTCAGATCAAAAAAAAAAAAGAAGAAAAAAAAGTGCTCTAATGTACATAGATGCTGCAGCTGGTAAAAAATAAAAAGATATCGACCCTCGCCAAGAGGACAAACATTCCATTAGATTCCATGCAAGGGCAATACACAAGTCCACACCATTTGAAACGAGTAATGGCAAAGCTCTTTGATTCCATGAGATTTGTATGACCTTGCCTTTGGGACAGCGGTGGTAGAGGTCTGGACAGGTACAACTGGAAAACTAGTAAGACACACAGGACAGCACAGACTTTCACCTAGGTCGAACACATCCTGATCTGCCTTTTGATCTGCATCAGCACAATAATTCAATGGGGTCGTCCTTGGGCCAGGCTCCATCTTTCCATCAAGTTCTGTTAAAAATCAGTTCAGTAGTTTCTGTGTAATTTTGCCGACAGACAGATAAACTAACAAACGGACGCATACAGAAACATAACCTCTTCCGCGGAGGTAGTAAAAGTGTGTACCAAGAAAATGGCGACATACACCCACACTGATGATCTGAATGGTCTATGTGCACATGGTCCTAAGGGTCAATTTGCAGAGAACAAATTACACATATTCATTTCACGAATGGGCTTTTTGACATTCTGTTTAACAAGAATCAATATATTAACTGACAATAACTATTTGCGTGCTTTGACAAAACTTGACGTTTGTTTTACACCAATACATATATCAGTCCAGAACAACTACAACTGTGTGCTATTCCCCAGACTGTCGGTGTTGCAAGGAGAGGCTGCTGTCCAAAACGCAGCAAAGGCAAGAGATGGTGATGAAACCATTCTTACCAGTCTTCTCAAAGTTTTGTACGAAGGAAAGGAAGACAACAAAAATTCGTCAAGACAGGACATGACACTTGAAAAGCTTTTGATATTTGGAATGGAATGAAGACTATGAATATGAGGAACACAAGCCCCTCCCCCCACTCCCCTCATTAAACTATGAAACTAGTGAACAACGATCTGTCAACATCAACTCATTTCCTTTGATAATATGGTATGGTGATAATTTGTATATTTATATTGCACAAAACATCGAAGTTACAGACATGATGGTTTTGGAAGAACTTGTCTATATTTCAATGTCATTTTCAAATACTGGATACACTCTGACAAATCATAGTATGTTAATGACTCCCAGCGGAATCATCATGTTTGAAACATGCGAGACACCATACTAATGATTCCACTATTTCTTACGTTAAAAATCGTCCTGAATCACAAAATAACGTTGACTCCAAGTGTAGACCAAATAACATTGACTCCAAGTGTAGACCATCAGATGTACCCATTCATACAGAACACAATAAGGAAATTTCACTGACTTCAGATTCAGTTGCAAAACTAACCAACTCACTCAAAAAAAAGACTAGGCACACTGAGCAACCTTATGAAACATTCTTGAGTTTGAGAGAGATTGCGTAAGAAACGGTGATGTTGGCTGGCTGCAAGATCTGGTAGTATTAAACCATAATGGAACCCTGTTCACTGGAGGTAAAGCACTGTTCTCCATCCAAGGCTTGCAGGGTTCAATCCCTGCTTGAGACAATCAGGTTTGTGGAGATTTTCATCATGGAATAACATCTGTGCACACTCTAACCCCTTCCAAGTCCCGGTGAGTCTTAAAACTAATATGCCATGCGTGAATGAATCATCAAAAACAAAATCATGCATTCATATCCCTTTTCCATTCTCCACAGAAAATTTGGCCACTGTGTTCCACAGGAACGGGCGATGCACACAGAGGCTCCTTTATCATGCATGCCGACTGGTGCTGAATTTCGACATCATCCTCAACGATGAAAACAGGGCTAGGCTACGGTAATGAGGGTATCAACAATGGTCACACAGAAGAACCACAAGATCACACTGATCAAATGTAAACACAACGTACTAATTTAGATTGCACATTTATAAACTTGCATTGGGCTTCCACCCAGCAGATCACATGAGTCTTCTTCAACACAGACTTCATGCAGCATATGCAAATCAGTGATGCACACACTCATACATTACCTATGAACGATGGAACCAAAAAAGGTGAGGGCAGTGAAACGGACACAGTTTCTTGAACATTTTGACACAACTAACAACTTCATACAGTAAGACACAACTGAGAACTGCTCAAAACTAAAAGGGGTGGTGGAAAGAGGGATGGGAAGGAGGCAGGGGGGACGGGTGGGGTGGAGGTGGGAGGAGTGGGGATGAGGGTGGTGGAATGGAACCCGTTGCCAAGACTTGCCAAAATTAACGCTGGACCCGGTCTCGACGACCTCTGGGCATTTTCATCACGCCAGACAGGGTGTGATGAAACGCTGGACACAAAAAAAGTCAATTTTTCTCTCTCGATGCTGTATCTCTGCTGGGTTTGTCACCTGAACTGGCCCTGTGTGACGATTCAGCCTTGTCCAGTGGGTGGACATGATGATCCTGATCAGGATGAAGGACTGCGGGTGATATAAGGCATGGGTGCGGAATGTGCCCTGTCTGGGGACTCTGTGCTGGTTAAAAGTAGTCCCCTGCAGGAAAGACCACGGACCACAAGCATACAGTGTGTTAGTACATTAGAAGAAAACATGTCACAGTGGCTGTACTGGTTTACGTGGACATTAGAAGAAAAAAGTTCAAGGTGACCTCACTCACTGATTTCTTTAGACATTAGTACGACTATTTTAGGACGAATTCACTGGCTTTTTTTTTTTAACTTTTCTTTTTTTTTTCTTTTAGAAACCAGTAGGGAACATCTAGTTGCAAAGTGAAACGACTGCAGCGGAAATCTAAACAAATCTTAAATAAATGTCAGCGAACCGCCCAGAGAAACGTGGACAAATGAGTCACAAGACAAACCACAACGCGTTTCGACCTCTTAGGTCTTCTTCAGGTGCAACAAACATGAAACAAATAACGAAAATGCACTTAGCTTTGATCGCTTCTGTGTTCAGCGCAAGAAAGAAGGCGTTGAATGAAAACTACTAAACAGCTGCAAGCGTAATTTCAATGCCTTCTTTCTTGCACTGAACACAGAAGCGATCAAAGCTAAGTGCATTTTCGTTATTTGTTTCATGTTTGTTGCACCTGAAGAAGACCTGAGAGGTCGAAACGCGTTGTGTGGTTGTCTTGTGACTCGTTTGTCCACGTTTCTCTGGGCGGTTCGCTGACATTTATTTAAGATTTGTCAGTAGGGAACATGTCATGGTGATTTAATTTCATAACGACTTCACTTTTCCGACATTAGAAAACATTTCATGGTGACCTCATTGATTTCTTTATACACTGGAGGGGAATACTTTCTGGTGACTTCAGTGACTTGCTTCAGCATCAAAACAGAAACACTTTCCTTCAGATAATGAGAAGGAAATAGCTCATGGTAGCTCTACTGATTTCTTTAGACATTAAGGTGGAACAATTTATAGTAACTTCAATTATTTCTACACACACAATAAGAAAACAGTTATAGGCAGCTTCACTCATTTCCTTCAACATCAAGAGAAAACATTTCAAGACAATTTAACTGATTTCTTCTCATATCTGAAGAAAACACTTGAAGATAACTTTCGTTTATCTCTTAACATTCAAGAGAAGAACATTTAAAGATTAATTCAATGATTTCTTTAGACATTCAAAGTGCTCATTTAAAATGGATTCATTGACCTTTTCAGTCTATAGAAGCGAACACTCCAGACTTGTACAGTTCAGTTCAGTTAATACCCCTCTGCTCTTCAATTGTGCATTCCTGCACCACTTGTTCAGTTCACACACTGCTTTGAAGAGTTTAAATCAGTACGCAATTTTGCATACTCTATACCAACAGTGAATACTGGCTCCACAACGGCATCAACATTTAATCATTTCACCTGCAAACATGCCACAAGAATGAAACTGCAAGCTTACTTTGAAAACTACTAAACAGCTGCAAGCGTAATTTGAAAACTACAAAACAGCTGCAAGCGCAATTTGAAAACTACTAAACAGCTGCAAGTGTAATTTGAAAACTACTAAACAGCTGCAAGCGTAATTTGAAAACTACTAAAGAGCTGCAAGCGTAATTTGAAAACTACTAAACAGCTGCAAGCTTAATTTTAAAACTACTGAACAGCTGCAAGCTTAATTTGAAAACTACAAAATGTAAAGATGTTTAACATTTCACTACTTATTTCAAACAGAGGATGGTCTGATTCAGAATGTTTTCTGAGGTCCCTTCTCAAATGGAAATTGACACCATCTGTTTAAAGATCTCTGCTTCACTGTATACGTTTACCTAGAATTATGATGATGGTGTGTTTGTTTACACTGTACATTTACTCCTTTCACATAGCTATGTAATTCTCCCTGCTGATTTTGACCGCAAAGAGATGTACTCAAGCCAACGCTTGTTGATGTACCTTTACTTAGCAATCAGTAACAAATTACAGTGTACGCATTGGTGAGATTTCCCATTACTTGTCCAGTTCCCTCACATGCTTTATGCACTAATACTCATTAGTACTGCATCAACTCCAGTGATCCTTTCCCAGAGACTTCACAGGTAAACAAATGCTTGTCACACACAAATAATGAACATGCCTGCTTACGCGAAATCACAGCTGTAGATCAATACAGATATCAAGAGATGACACCATTTAAATGAAATTGGTTCTTATTCTATCACCTGACTAGAGTTCACAATGAACGAGCACAAACAGACGTGAATGTGCGCAGAAGTGTGAAAATATACCAGCAATCTTCCTGTAAACAAAAAACGGTTCACCGCAGTACAATTATTTATCTTACGGCATGACTAGACATTACAAAGTATGTGTGCGATCCATATCTAGAATGCAAGTTTCTCAGAGAGAACAAAACAAAAAAATAAAAAAAACAAAAAAAAAGCCCCCACCTATATGTACAAGGATGCAAGAACACAACTATCACAGCATAAGCAAAGAAGATAAAGTGTGGCACATAAAAAAAGCAAGCATTTGTGCAGGCACCAACAATAAAGTGAAACAAAACTCCATTTCAGATCTGTTTTCCATTTTCTCAAAGCCTTGACCATGACTGCCGCCGAAAAGGGCACAAGCAGGAGGCAGCCACACACAAAAGCTTTATCTTCTACCACTTCTCCTCCCTTCCCCCACTACCTTCCCCCTCCTCCCCCCCTCCAGTATTTTCTCTGCAACCCATTCCACTCTCTCACCACCTCCACCACCCCTTGAAGCAAAAAAAACAACAGCAACCCCAAAAATGGACATACAGCCACATACATGACAGCCTAAAAAATCAAAGAATCACACGCTGTGTAAATGTTAGCAGAAGGTCTTGAAAATTGGAGGGAAAATGTGAAAACCTGAAAAAAAGAACAACAGAGGGGGAAAAAAAAAACTTATCTTCAGTGAACTCAAGACACCTTGTCGATGGCACAAGCAGAAGCTAGAAAAACATGGGGACAAAACAAAATGCAATCTGGAACAAAATCAGTGGTCCTGCAGACCACAAGCAGAAGCTTGCAAGATATGGGGACAAAACGAAAGGCGATCAGGGACAAAGTCAGTGCTCCTGCAGTGACCAGACAAGAGCGAGATGAAGTTTGTGAGCATACATGTACTACATGAAAAATAACCATAAATACTAATCTCTGCACTTCCTCTAATGCCTCACCCTTCAGGCCCTCACACAAACACACACAAAGAGATACAGACAGACACACGGATATACACACACACAATTTATGAAACTGACTGTCTGAGTGTGGTGACCTCTCTTATCAGAATCACCATCAAGTTTCATGTTCTTGGATGACACCACCTTGCATCTTTTTCTTGGAGAGTTATCTTTCAATGAAGAGGCTCGGAGTGTGTGTGTGTGTGTGTGTGCGCGTGCTTGTGTGTGTGTGTGTGTGTGTGTGTGTGTGTGTGTGTGTGTGTGTGTGTGTGTGCACATGCATGCATGCATGCGTGTGTTAACTATGATCAGTATAAATACGTATACCATAGCTACCCCTTACGTTGATAAAGCAACGTGATATAAACGCCAAATTCGCTGCTTTTGAACCATTCTATGTAGATAGCCAACCCTTTTTTTCTTGCTGTACAAAGGCACAACAGTAAGCAACACCCCTGTTCAAACTCAAGCCTTCCACTCCAGACCGCAGATATTGCCACAGTCTGGGGGTCATTGATTTATCATCAGCAGTCAGTCTAGCTGGTCACTTGACTGCTTTCACTCTAATGAAAATGGAACTCGTCTTGCTGGGTATGTGAAGCCACTTCTAAGCAAGTTTTGATTACAGCTTGAAGTGGTTGTTTGCTTTTTGTAAAAGCATGTCAAGGTGGCAGCCAGGTGGCACAATGCAGAGGAGATGGGTCGAGTTTTGTTGCTGCATGACGGCAACAATTTGGATGGTAAAAACATGGCAGGAACTTTGGTGATGTTGTTGTTGATCAACCTAATGATGATTCTAGCGATTCTGAGTAAGCTAACCGGATTGACAAGTAAACATACTGACATGTAGGAGGCGTGGTCCTTTTGGAAATGGGTGTGGGGAGGGAATTGGACAAATTGTGATGTTTCTGATTGGTCCAAATGAAACTTTGATCTCAGCATGTACAGAACATCATGGAATGCGTTAACCCATGGAATTTCCACCACTTCATGTTGATATGATCCGACTTTTTTTTTCTGACAAATCAGATTAATTTTTCTTAAAAATAACTGAACCTGACATTGATATGCATTATGTAAATCTTCTCTAGAAATGTTGTATACTTTCCTGGAAAATAACAGCACATTATGGCTATGTCCAGTACACTTGAAAATATCACAGTACCATTTCCATGTACAAAATATTGGAATTCTTCTTTTTTTTCCTTCTTAGTTTTATCTGGGTTATCTACCCATGACTTTCAGTTATCTTATCTCTTGTCAGTATTACTGACATTTTAATTACACATTCCACTCATTTTCCTTCATGAAAATTACATGTATTAAAAAAAAAAAAATCATGAACATTAATTTACTTTGAGTGACTTCTTTGCTAAAATCCTAAACAGTTTGCTGGTGTCAAAAGATTGAGAGGTTGAAGTTGAGGAGGAAAGTTATGTTTTATGTAACTGGAAAATTACACTGATACCTGAGCACAGCCATTCATGACTAAAACTGGATACAATACAGACCCAAGAGACACACTTATACATGATGAACAATAATAATTACGATGAGATGTTCCAATTCACAGTAGCTGCCGCAGTATAATATCCTTCTCCCCAAGATTAAAATCAAACACACACACACGCCCACACACATACACATGTACGCGTGCGCATACACACACACACACACACACACACACACACACACACACACACACACACCAGTGACAGCTATACTCAAGCCATGGAGAAAGCTTGTTACTTGTATGCCTCGAATGCGCAACTGTTCCTCTTCAGTGATTTGTTGGTGATATTGTCCCTTTGATTCTGACCACCACTTTTCTGCATCCTATCTCAAGACACCTCCCTTCCTTAGCCCATATGAAAACGCTTTTCATTCCTGAAGATGCAACAGGTCACTTCGTCCAGGTGGGGGGAAGGTGAAAGGGAGAGGGAGGGGGGGGGGGGGGGGGGGGGATGGGAAGAGGAGGATGGAAAGGAAAGGAAGGGGGATTCTAATTTTCTTTTAGAGACAGACAGTAGTCAAAACAACTGATGAATGGGGATGAATGGGGATGGGGGAGGCTATGCCTTGAGAGTGGGGAGGAAGCAGATGGTTATACATAGTCTACGATGTTCCATGAAAGATTTGCTTGATGATGTGCATGTGTGTGTGTGTGTGTGTGTGTGTGTGTGTGTGTGTGTGTGTGTGCGCGCGCGTGCGCGTGTGTGCGTGCGTGCGTGCGTGCGTGTGTGTGTGTGCGCGTGCATGTGTGCGCGGGTGTATGCTGCATGTATGTGAGAGTGTTTGTCTATGTGCATCTGTACTATGCATTTATGTGTTACGTTTGTGAGTGTGTTTGTCTATGTGCATCTGTACTATGCAGTTATGTGTGTTATGTTTGTGAGTGTGTTTGAGAGTTGCTTGATTTGATGACCTGTGGTGGGGGAGAGGGGGTGGGGGTGGGGTGGGGTTGGGGATGTGTTTTTCTTCATGCACAGTCTAACAGACCTCAACTAAAATGAGGGACCGTTTTCCCCTCTGGTCATCCATCTTCTGGGTTAACCTATTTTTCAGCTGAGCCATATATTTCTGCTGGAATCTATCAAGCAATCTGTGTTAACTGAACTGATAGTCCACGCTTTTTGAAGTAAAGTTTACTGACTGTATGTCTTTCCTTTTGGCATAAAAGTACATGCTTTTTTTTTTCTTCTTTTACTGTGTATCATCATAAATTAGTAAACATGTAAGGCCTGCAGAAGCAAGTCCTGTTAGCACCTTATTATCATCATTTATAAATTAGAAAAAAAAGGACCAATGCAACTCATTATAATTTACAAAAAAAAAAAAAGACTTGCAACCCTTACAGACATCCAAATGAAAAGACTCGTAAATCTCATTGCTCATTACATACAAAACAGGACCTGAGAACCTAAAGAAAGGACCTGCAAACCTGAGAAAAGAATGGACATGCCATCTTAATCTGAATAACCAAAAAAAGCTCTGGATCTTCTTGTTATAAAAAAAAAACAAACAAAAAAAAAAAAACTGTACGTCTCTTTGGAAAAACAAAACAAAAAGAGGAAATAGTGAATGTTATTATGGTTGGAAAAAAAAAAGAACCTGCACACCTCATTATTGTTTAAAAAAAAATGAACACGTGCACCTCATTGTTGTTAGAAAGAATGGACCATATACCTCATTATCATTATTTAAAAGTTTTATCACTGAACAAGGAGCACTGCACCTCATTATCATTACTATTACAAAGAAAAGACTTGCACTTGTCATGGCTCACAATTATTAAAATGAAAAGATTTGCATACGTCATTATTACTGGCAGAAACAAGACCGTGCACCTCATTTTCATCATTAAAAGGGAAGAATATGTGTACCTCATAATATTTAACATTAAAAAGGAGAAAAAAAAGAGACCTGAACACCTTATTCATCATCAATATAAACAAGACCCCCCCCCCCCTCCTCCCTAAAGGACCTGTACATCTTATTTTCATTGTTATGCATTAAGAACCACTTACTTTTATCGTTAAACATAAAAGACTTGAATATAATACCTTGGGATAAACAAGAAATACCGATGGGGATGAGGACTGTTATGTATGTGTCTATCCTATTCTGCCAAAAGCATTCAACAATGGGCACATAGAACCAAGTGTTACAATGTAAAAGTGTATGTTTTCAGCTCAGCACTATCTGATCTGCTAAAAAAAACAAGCATCCTGCATGTTCTCCCCTGTGCAAGGCAGACCTAGACTGCTTTCTCCTCTCAAGGGATGGACACCTGACAAATTTTTATCACATATCAAGAGATGAATCAAGGGCTGTACAGAGTGGGAAAAAAATAGTTTAACAGCTTGACCCATTAATATGTATGCCAAATGACACCCACTTCTGCTACAACTCCCACAGTAACTACCAATCCATTTTCCCCCCTTTTCCTTTCTCTTTTTCTGACTGATTTCATGCCAAGATTTTCATGACATCAAAGAAAAGCAGATGAGAAACAACTGTGGTGAATTTCGCTCCCAAGATAAACCAGTTACCAGTACTCAATTCCACACTAATGCTGCCGAAGATATCCATTCACCTAGCACCCACACAGACAAGAGGTGTACAGAAGAGACTAGTGAAACTTTCCTAAGAAATGAGATTCTAGGCTTGCACATATTCCTGAGCTGGCACATGCTCATGGCAACAACAGCACAAGAAATGCAAACTTTTTCAGGAATGATATGAGTAAAAATGGCTGTATACCTGTTGCGAGGTGGCTGCCCCCCTCCCCCCATCCCTCACCTCCCCCAATAAAAAGAGCCCCCCCCCCCCCACACACACACACACAAACCTTTAAATCACCAACAAAATATGAATACATACAGATTTTGTTTGAAAACACAGTGTTTTTGAGAGTATAAACAGAAATCACAGATACCCATGTCAAAATCATGATACGGGTCATTCCAGCCTGAAAATACATGTCTGCAGAATGACTGTACAACAAAGGCAGAATGATGAACACTGGTAACGTGATGAAAACTTGAGGCAGCTGTAGTCATTTGTTTTTTAGGCAATGAATTGACAATCATGACTTTTGCAACCATACAGTCTGTTGATAAATGATCAAGACCACTTCCTCTGTTATCATGTAACATTTCTGTTCTTTTCATGTCCATTCACTCCATTACCAAACAATACTTCCATTCTTTCTCTTAGAAAAAGAATGAAGATTCATGCAGTTATATCAGACAAGTTTCATTCTGTTTTCACTTAACAAAAAATTTGGTCACAAATACTTTAACATCCTTGGCCCTTTCCTTGATGTCTATACAGGCAAACTGCCACCATCTGTCCAAACACACTCGTGAACCTGCTGGCAAACAATCTGGAAGAGTTTTACAAAATGATCTTTTTACAAAATGACCTTCTCATCCATACAGTTTATTTCCATGAAGTGGTGTGTACTCAGAGATGCTTCCTCGCTCATGATCAATTACCAATAAACTGATAATGTCAGCACACAACTTTAACAGTTATACGATGATCAGTTTAGCACAATCTGTCATTTTTTCCAAGCCATCATCTTGTACAAAGTATGACAATGGTAGGGCTCATAAGTATACACCTTGAACATGTGTTTTTCATCCATCATTTAAAGACAAGATATACAGATTGTACTGAAAACAGCTGCTCATATACACAGAGAAGCCAATGCAGTGGGGGAAGAAGAGGAAACTGTTCAAGCACAGAGAAAAAGGAGGGTCCCAAAGCACATAAGAAGAACTGATCACAGGGCACAGTCCCCAAAAGACACCTGTGCACTCACATTCCACCATAACAGCAACGACAAACATACCCAAACTCACCACAGACCCCTGAATTGATAGGAAATCTTCAATATGTGCCCCGCTCCATTCTTTTCTACCCTACCACCTGCTTTCCTTGCTTATTACTTATTTCACTTTTTTCCGTTGGCAATAAGAAGCTTTCAAGAACAGCAACCACAATGGCTGCAGGAAAGTTCTTTCGAGATTCAACATCGCCAACCTTTTGAGTAAAAAAAAAAAAAAAAAAAAAATCTATCTGAAGAAAACGAGATGGTGATTCCAGTTACTAAGAGACCAAATGGAGAAATGGACATGACAGACAGGCAGTGAGACGACACCAGTCCACAACACCTTGCCATAATTATATACGCCCAGAAAACAAAGCCAAAGAGCATCGTACACTTCCAGCTGCACCGTTCAACACGCACACACACACACACACACACACACACACACACACACACACACACACACACACACACACACACACACACACACACACCGAGAGTTACACATAAAGCAAAGAAGCGTGGGGTCACGACTGAGCGGTGGCAGTCTGCTGCGCGCGGTGTTTGCTGAAGGCAAACTTCTCGTTCACACCTTTCTGGCCAAGCTCCTGCCACGTCTTCAGCCCATGGTCCCGGCGGTACTTTTCCCAGCGCTCGTCGTCCGACTCGTGAGTCAGGAAGCGGGTCCCTACCGCTGTTTCCAGAACCCTCAAGTCTGCCCAGGTTTGGTAGGCCTGCGTAGAAAGAGTGAGGGTTGGTAAATTTCTAGGGAATGACAGATTTGAATTCAATGGGTCGCCTTGTGTTGATGTGGATGGGTTGGTAAATTATTAGGGAATGACAGGTTTCAATGTAATATGCAGTCCTGTGCAGAAAGCGTGAGGGTTGGTAAATTTCTAGGGAATAACAGGTTTTAATTCAATGGGTAGCCCTGTGCAGAAAGTGTGGGACTGATAAATTTCTAGGGAATGACAGATTTCGATTTAACTGGTAGCCCAGTGTCGAAGGAATGAGGGTTACTAAATTATGAGGAAATAGTATGATTCAATTTAATGGGGCTATTGTAGAAAGAGTGAAGGCTTGTAAATTACTAGGGAATAACAGGATTCAGTTCAATGGGTAAGCCCTGTGTAGAAAGTGTGAGGGTTGGTAAACTATGAAGGAATAATATAGGATTCAATTTAATGGGTAGTAGGTGTGTAGAAACTGTGAGGGCTGGTAAATTATGAGGGAATAATAGGATTCAGTTCAATGGGTAATCCTGTGTAGAAGGAGTGAGGGTTGGTAGATTACCAGGGATCAACAGGATTCAATTAGATTCAGCTCACTGATAATACATGAACATTCATCAAATCATAGAAAATGTTGTGTCTTTGTGTCTTATCTTCTCTCTGAGTGACATTATTCAAAAGCCACACACATTCCAACTGCAGAGGCCATATCAGAACTGGTAGATATATATATATATGACGGAAATGTAGAGGATGTTCTTGTATAACAAAGGGAGAGTATTCCAGGTCTGTGCTTTCAGTCTAGCATGGAGTTTTTTTTTTGTTCTCCCCATTCCACTAGCTCGAAAGAAAGTGTAAAATCTAGTATTTATGATGAGACAATAAACCCAAGGTCCTCTGTGCAGGATGTGGGCAGCATATCTTAAAGAACTTACCGTGCCAAGTGAGTTATGACAAAATTCTGTATGAAAATCTATGATAAACAGGCTGACGGGAGCAGCCTGGAGAAAAACACATGAGCAATCTGAAATTCACACTGAGAAATCTGTTGCAGAGATGAAGTCATAACAGACAACATACTTTTCACTCTTCTTTTCTAGAAATTAGTTACTCAATCCAAACTACTGAAGCAATTTAAAAGTAGCACCTTGAAAGATCTATTTGCATATTTTTAAGGTAAACGTAATAAACTTCTAAATCATGAATAGACTGTATACTTTGATAATTTTTTGTTCTTAGTTAAATTTCAAAACATGGCCAATGTGTTATGACATGAAATGATACAGAGTCTATTTTCAGAGCGAGCTGAGAGAAGGAGTGGGAAAAATTACATCCTTCTCATAAATTTCTGGACGTTTTTCTGGGAAAGCTAATGGACTGTACCTGTAAGAAGACATGCAGGAGGCACTTGTCCACAGTGAAGCGTCGGCGTAGATTAATCTGAAGCAGGTTGGTGATTAGATCCAGGGCTGTAAGGCAAACACACCAGAAATGTCAAGGTAAATGTCTCATATCAGCATGGCATAAAGCTCATTCAGTCAAAACATCAAGGACTTTTCCAGACCAATCATCCATTTTTCAGGACTGTAAAAGTGACAACGGTGGTGACCATATGTATATACAACTTAGCATATACACTTAGACAAATTGCAATCATGTTATTAGTGTGAAATTTCCTTGATGGCGCACATGATATAGTGGCGTCTTTCCAGAAAACTACTTTGTCCAGACCTCTTCTATAGCTTGAAAACAATCAAGTTTCCCCTTCATTATTGTGAAAAGAATACAGCAGACTGGTGACAACAAACTTCATGGATTTTTCAAAGACGTTTCCTTGGGTGTAGGTTCGATTGTCATGGATCCAGTCTCAAGAACTTCAAATAGACACGAGAAAAAAAACATCATCATCCGTGTTTCTTTCAATCTCTCTTACCCCCAACTTCCCCCCTCGTCCATTCCTAAGCAGCCTGTCTGCTGAAATTCTCTCTTTTTCTATACAATCAGACTCATGCTGGAATTGTCCTTTAATGACAGTGCGCTTAAAATTAATGCATTTAAAGCAACTGATTTTTTCACAAATCAAATAACTATTTCTTTTCAACCTCTCTGAAATAGATCATCTGCAAGCTTACTGCGATTGCAAAGAGGGAACTGACTCGAAAACACAATATCAACACATGTCATTGACAAAATTCAGACCTGAATGTTTACCATCTGTATGTGTTGCTAAGCTCTTGTAATGATAGTAGAGTATTTGTAGCGAGAAAAACATTCTGTTCACAAGGCACAGAATACAGATTTTTAAAAGAATGGTAAGAAATGTTTCTTGTTTCTGATCTGGTCCTAAGCAGCAAGAACTCTGACACACAAACACACTTTCTCATACCAAGCTATCTTAAGGCCTATAATCATACAGAGCAAATGCAGCCGTTAAAATGAATCTAATGCTTAACAGATGCAACCTCAATCATAATGAATATGACACTTACTACAGGCAATCTCTCTAATAATAAGTCTTACACAGACCTAACTCACCTCATGACGAGGGAGTCAACTCACCTTCCTGCGAGATCTCTTTCCAGGGGTTCGGTGGGTACATGAAGGAAGCGTTCTGTATCTGATCGCTGATCTCCTCTCTTCGTTGAAGGGAAAGGTGCCACTGAGGCTGACATACACCACCACTCCCACTGACCACATGTCCAGAGACCGATTGTATCCTTTCCTCTTCAACACTTCCGGAGCTATTTCAAACACAATATTCATCATATCATTATGTTATGGTTTTATCATCTTCATTGTCAGACCATTTCATCATTAATATATATCATGATTTATAATAATAGAAATATCATAATGCTGCGATTCTATGATCGTTAGATTATTTCATCGTCATTATATATTATTATGAATTATCATAATAGAAATACATCACTACTATCATGCTGTTTCACATGAATGCATTACATTATTTTGTTACATTTCAATGATGCATTTCACCTTGTATGAACTAAAGGTATACTTCTGAGAATGCTGTATAACTGATCATTCTCGTCCTCATACACAGTCGAACAATAAAAAAATCTGATCAACCATAAATACAATCCTGCTGGAACAGATCTATCCTGTATTTCTCCCAAACTCACCAAGATAGGCCGGGGTACAACAACGGATCTCCGGAAAGACTTCTCCCCAATGATGCGGGCGAATCCAAAGTCACAGAGCTTCACCTGAAAGACAGACACACCATTTCCCATTTTGTCCCCCCCCTGCAGTCCATCACCTTGTCAAGTATCAAACCACAAAGGGCACTTGGACTGTCACCAGTAACCCCTTCTGCACATGTGAAACAGAGTCATTAACAATATGTTTTTTTTTTCCAAGGAGAGAGGCTAATATTGTTTTTACTTTTTACCTATCAAGTTTTAATGACCGTGTCCTTTACAGAATCTAATTTCAGATTAATAGGTAGATTGAACCTACCACATTATTGGAGGGTAAAAAAAAAGAAAAAGTGTTCTAACAACTTCATTATGCATGTGACCTGCTAAAACAAACTCTTAGAACTTAAATGACAGCCGAGTATCATGGCAAAACATAGTACCTTTGCAATACCAATATAATCCATTTTCTTCATTAAACCACACACACACACACACACACACACACACAACTAACCAAAGAAAAGGAAAAGAAAAAACCCACTCAGGCATTTTTTTGATAACTGATGCTGGAATTATAATAGCAACCCTCCCAAGAAGAGAAGCACTCTTGCACTGAGCAAAAATACAAGATGAAGAAAACCTTTTTTTTATCAAAGAGGCTGTTTCACTTATCCCTCTATCAAATGCTGTTGTGATTTGCCATGACCACATAGTCCATATCTTGCATCGCTTGCTTATCTTTATTGTAGATCTTCTTTTCTTGCAGAACTAATGTGTCTATGCGCGTGCACACTCATATGTACATATAGGTCATTTGGTAAACTATGTTTGATGATGCATGAAATGTAACTGGTTGGAAAGCCTGGTATAATAGAATTGTATAAGTTCCACATTATTGGACCATTCCTCTTCCACATGTACAGATACACACTCCTGAACATTTTGTAGTTAAACTGTATACCTCAGAAGCAAGACAAAATAAAAAAATTGCTCTGGAACTCTGGAATGGGGTGCCATTTGCTGCAGATCGTTCAGAGAAAGAAAAAAGGGAAAAAAAAAAAAAACAAAAAATTAAAATCTCCACTCAAGTGCAAAAGTTTGTATAACAGCACTTGCAGGAGACCCACGCACCCACCTGTGGAAAGGCAGTCTCCGAGGAGAGCAGAACGTTCTCCGGCTTGAGATCACAGTGTACAATGCTCTTGGAATGAAGGTGACGCAAGGCAATAAGGATCTGAAAAGATTGTAGGCAAAATCGTCACTGCAAGCTTCAACTTTTATGATACTACAGTATCGCACGGCAATAAGGATCTGAAAAGATTGTAGGCAAAATCGTCACTGCAAGCTTCAACGTTGATGATACTACACACTGGCACATCCTTTACCACATTCTTCGTATTGAATGCAAAAATGAAATGCTTTCTCCCATTTTAACCTTTGCTTACTTCCTGGGTCACTCGTGCCCAGAGACTTAATAATTGTTACATCTCTTGAACTACAAACACATTTTCTATTGAAATGTTGGGTCTTTATCAGAAACCTGATTAGCCGTCTTTCAGACAATTTTGGTGCATGTGCATCAGCGGGAAAGAAGTAAACAATCAGAGGTACTTGAACTATTCTGATGATGCACATCCTATATAACCCATAGTTTGAAGAGTTGTAGTTAGACAGAATTGCTTACTGAGCATGGGTCTTGGACAAATTGCATTGTCAGTTACGGTTTGAACTCCTTCATGAACATGGGTCTTGTCTTATGAAAAGAAACAAACAAAATAAAAACACACTGTAAAGCCTATGCAAATTGTTCTCAAGTCATAAGCAGTCCATAGTATTGAGAGTGTGTAGTCCAAAAGCAAGGCAATATGCAGTAAAGATTAAATAGATTCTGTGTGTTTAGATGGAATCTCATTCCTATGCTTCTTTTTTCCTTCACAACAGAAAATGTAAATGTACAAAACATGGACAGAATCCAGGTAACTGAACAACACAACGATCGACACAGAGGTCAAAGGCTAGGAATTCAGACACTATGGACCGTTTTTTTTCATCACTGTATCCCACATCCATACTTTCTTTAAAAATAAAAAGGTCACTGAAGAAAAGACACTGAATGAGAGGAAGAGAAAGGAAGAGGAACAGAAAGAGAAACATATCACGTTCACAGAAGAAAGCGGAAAGAAGAGTGAGAGACAGACGCAGAAAACCCACTCATCTCCCCCCCCCCAAGAATATATAAGCAATTAAAATCTACCGCCCATCCCAGTGACCTGGTATATAAGGAACTGGGTGACACGTTCGCTTAGTCTTCCCCTGGGACTGGACAGAATCATCTCCAGCATGTCTCCCTTCAACTTCTCCATCACCACAAATATCTGAAGTGAAACATCACACAAGCATATATCAAGCACAAAATCATTTTCACTATTCCTACAGACTAGTAAAATTCATAAAAGTTCATGGTTTCTCACAGCATGTATAATTCATTAATACATACATTTTTCATATTTCTAAAGAATGATATTATTCATTACCATGCTGTTTGTTTTCTTTGAAATTGAAATGCACTTCCTCTATTACCCAATACAAGTATAATTTATCAATGCATTGTGGCCATATGTGAATAAAAGTTTAAATAATCAGTACATTTTTACTGGCTGTAGTTATGCTCACAATCTTCTATTTACAGATTTTCTTTTTTTTTTTTTTACACAATCACAATATACCATTACCGCAGTTTTCACAGTTTCAGATTTGTTTTTCTCTAATGCAACGTCATTCTTTCAATACATTTTCATTGTTTCTCACTATACTTTTTTTCCCAAAAGAAATTTGAGCACCCTCCTGTTCTGCAGAACACATATGTTTCAAAACATTTGTCAAAGCGCGCACACACACACACACACACACACACACACACACACACACACACACACACACACCTGCACAGCCACAGACACGCACGCATGCATCTCTCTCTCTCTTCATCTAATGTCACAGATGTGAACATATGGAAAACTAAAGTACTACTACTACTACTACACACACACAACACACACACACAGAGAAAGAAAGGCAGAGACAAACTGGTCAGAGAAGGCAAAAAGAGACACACACAAAAGAAAGCAGATAGACAGAATTCAATGCAGGCTTCCAGTCTCCTACCCTTTCTGGAGTCTCAAACATCTGTTCCAGGTTCACCACACGGGATGGTGCAAGTTCTACAACATTAGCAAAGAAGGCAATAGCATTATGAGATTTTGTTCCCATGTCAGCAGAAACCACCACCAGCACCAGAATACATGGTTGTGCATATCCATCACATACCCAAATATAAAAAATATATATATATATATATCACAGAAAAAAAACCTACTGGTATGCATACACTTGTACACATCAAAATCATAAAAAAGTATCTAGGGTTTAATACACATCTGAACAAGCAAAATTCCAGATATTTCCCTGAGCACTATCTATGTGGTGTCATTTAACATGGGACACACAAAGAAAGCAATGTATCATCAGTTTTATCTTTTTCTCTAATTACCACACTCTACACAACAAGCATACCCGATATAAGCACACCCAGACTAAAAAAAAAAGGAAAAGTAAAAATTCACCTTCTGAGTTATCTCCCCCAATTTACTGAGGAGTGAGTGTCCTTTCGAAGACGTAACCTTCTGAACAGTCTCTGAGAGGCTATCTTAATTGTTCTTTTTTCAATACTGTTATCATATACGTCTTTCCCACATCTGTCTTTAGTTAAATCACAAACTTTTCATATATTTACTCAGTTCAAGTCTGCGATATAAATGACTTTAAACTTGAATTTTGAAGAAAAAAAAAACAGGATACATTATCTTTTCCGCCCTATCAGAACAAATGGCTTTCTTTTTTGACTTCTTTGTTCTTTTCAGGTATAGGAATGATTGTGGATAATTTTCTGATATTCACACCTGTATGAATTCTAGATATAATGAATAATACATACACCTGAAAGTCTGTACAGATTACTTCGTACATCCTCTGCTACGAGTACATGTATAACACTCTTCCCTTCCATACCTCCGGAACACACATACACACACCCACATCCACATAAAGTCATGAGCGCAAAAACACACACACACACACACACACACACACACACACACACACGCACACAAAGCATTCAAACGTGCAGAAATATATGTCACAAATTCCATTCTCAGACCTGCAAAATGGCCACTTCTGTCTTCAGTTGTGCTTCTTGCTTTGTAGGAAATCGTAGCTTGTCTATCACCTTTATGGCCACTTCCCTGTTAGACTTGCGATGACGACCTGTTAGCATAGTGTAATGAATGAAGTGATGAACCTGTATGCACAGCTGACAATAAATTGATTTGTCAGTATGTGAGTGAATGTTCCCGCAGGAGCGTGCATGTGTTTGGATGTATTCTAGGTATAGAGGGAGACTAGGAAAAAAGAGGATGGGACAGCAAGATGAAGGCTTTCTGAAAGAAGAGAGAGAAGTTGAGGAGAGGATGGATACGCAAAGACAATGACAGAAAACAAAAGAGAAATGACTGCTAGCACTAATGGATACACACTGATGGCATGCCAACGTCAGGACAACACTTACATACACAAATCATGGAACAGAACAACAGAGACAAAACTCTAGAAACCCAAACATGTGAGCATATCTGTACACGCTCAAGAGAGGACAAACATGCATAGACACACACCCAGATGCAGGTCTTGAGGATCTAAACAATAGACTATCATAAACCATCAACTTATCAAAATATATGGCATATAAGATATTCCATAATGAAGAAAAACCATTTTAGGCTGTTACAGCCGTTAGTAACAGCTATTCTAGTAAAATAAAACATCGGGCATAATCCGTGACCCATAATGAACATACGTACACATTTTCAGAAAGATCAGCCCAGAAGTTTTGTCTGGAGTGAGTAGAACACATTTTGACCAAGGACAGACACACAGACAGCATTTCTTTGTTCCCATTGTAAAGTACTCCCTGTTCTATAAGAACTGGAAGAACAAAAAAACAAACAAATGAAAACTCTCAGCACTATCATATGGTCCGCAAAATGTACCTCCATAGACAATTCCAAACTGTCCAGAGCCGAGGACATCTTCTGGAAAGATCTGGTAAAGTTGGCTGATGTCCACCTGTTTGTCTGTTGTGGAGAGTCCGGCGATACATTTTCTGCAACAATACATTCCCTGTCTGTGAGTGTGAGCGAGAGAGAGAGAGAGAGAGAGGGGGGGGGGGGGGGGGGGGGGGGAGACAGAGATAGAGTATCAGTGAGACTGTGATGCTTATCATCATGTTTAGCACTCATAGACTGGAGATGTGCCTGGTCTGTGAGAAACGAAAAGGCCTTGAGACAAAAAGAGTTAACGAATTGGTCTGTGAGAAAAATGAAAAGGCCATGAGACAAAAGAGTTAACAAGTTGGTCAGTGAGAAATGAAAAGGCCTTGAGACAAAAAGAGTTAATGAGTTTGGTCGTGAGAAATGAAAAGGCCTTGAGACAAAAAGAGTTAATGAGTTGGTCAGTAAGAAATGAAAGGCCTCGAGACAAAAAAGAGTTAATTAATGTGTTGGTCAGTGAGAAATGAAATGGCTTTGACTCAAAAAAACTTAATGTGTTAGTCTCATTAACTTTAGAGCTGCTGGCTTGGGGAGTGGCAAAAGAATTGCTCTATGCGAAAATGATGAAAACTGGGACAAAAAGGGTTAAACAGTTTTTCAGCATCATTTTCAGCACTGCTAACCTGAAAAGTGACAAAGGAATTTCCCTGGAGGATTGTTTTGACTTTGACATAACCAGGAGAAAAAACAGTTAACAAGCTACTCCATCATTTTTCGCACTGCTAGATTTGAGGATGAGAAAAAACTGCTTTATTTATAGAAATCAAACGACTCCCATGTAATTAGCATCAAAAGGGTTAAAAAGCTGCTCACTATCATACTTACTCCTGTTGGCCCAGGGAGTGACAGAGAACCACATGTTCAGTGGGATATGAAATGATTTTCAAACAAAAAAGAGTCGGCTGCTTACCATCGTCTTTAGCGCTGCTGGACTGTGGGGTGACAGGCATCAGCGCCTGACGCAAAGCCTGTTCCCAGTGCCGAGCCTGCTCCAGCCCGCTGCCACTCTCGGCAGACGCCACGATGTTGGACCCCTGGTGTCCGAAGCTGAGGTCCTCCCCGACAAAGTAGGTCAGGTTCCCCGTCGTGTGTATCTCAAAGACATGGGGAGGGTGGGAATAGCTCATCCCCCTCTGCCGTTTGACTGGCGCGATGTAGGTGATACTGTCCAGAGGGATCTCCTGTTGGATTGTGAATAAGATGAGCGTGTCAAGGTAACGCATCATGTCCACTCGGGAGTGTGTTCTACACACTGAAATTGAACATGATGTATATGAAAAGAGTGAACATCTACACAAATCTATACAACTGAATTTACAGCCAGGGTCTTGCTATGGAAAGTGCTGACTTAATTTCAACACAGTGACCAACTGGCCCATATTCTGGCTTTAATGTCTGGTTTAAGGGCTTCCATCCTTGTCTGTGTCAAGACTGGCTCAACTGCATTTCATTCAACTTGTTGAATTTGAAATACTGATAGGAGTATACTGACGTACTTGTGATTCAGAACATTCATCAATTAATGAAATAGGACTGTTCTGAAGTACAAAGCACCTACTCAACCACCATCCTCCTGACCCCCCCCCCCCACCACCAGCCCCCAACCAAAGATTCAACTGGGGGTCTATAACAGCTGGTGTAGTAACATGTATTCTGAACAACATTGTATTTCAGTGAGATAAACTTGATATCTTACAAACTGTATAGCCACAACGGATGAATGAAGCTTCTATTGCATAATGAACACTCGATTGTAATGTACTGCGCAGTGAAAACTGCACTGTTGATTTTTGAAAAAAAAAAAAAGCCTGCAAAGCAAAGCAAGAGGGGCGGGAGGGAGGCGAAACTTCAACTTGCGGCAAGACAATAAACTGTTTCTCATACACACCTACATAAAGAATGAATGCATCAGCAAGCAGCAAAACCATCTTAAAAATATCTGTAGATGATTATGTAATGAAAATCCCTATCCCTCCCTCCTCCCTCTCCCAACTCTGCCCCTCCCCCTTCCCCTCCCCCCCACCATGTGTGATGACTTCCATATTTCCACAGTATCTTAAATTTTTACAGCCTTAAAACCAGAACAATGTACAAACTGGAATGGCATTCAGGAGAACGCAGATCTCTGCCACTGTCAAACGGATCTTGGATCTGCCCTCTGACCCAGATCTGTAATTTCTGCGTTATTTTTCTGATAGATAAACAAATAAACAAGGAGGAAATACTACTTCCTTAGGATCCCTACCAAAATATAATGGTTTCATCACTTGGTCATATTCTGTCAATTTTGCCAAGTTTAGTTGTTGTTTTTTAAAATCGGTTTGCTATTCTTGTGTTATTTTGCTGATAAACAAACAAATACACAAGGAGCAGAACACTACCTTCTTGGTACAAGTAATTACATCCCACAACTAGGTCAAAAACCCTGATCACTAAAAATCCCAATCTAACAGCGTTGATTCAAGATCCACGGCAGTCAGATCAGATGGAAAATAGGATTACAGAGTTACAGCCCCCTGGACCTGGTGGCTGCAGGGGCAGTGAACAATGAACACATTCACCATGTCTGGAGCACAGCATTAACCAAGGCAGACCCCACCTCTCTTCTTCCACTGCGTTGACCTCTGCCTCCCCTAACTGAATCAGGCGTCCACTTGGGAACATCCGGGAATACGGTCTTCACGCAGTCTGCAGCAGATGCATGCGACAAAGGCCACATCAACCTCACTACTTCAGAAGATGTTTCAAACTGGGTGGTCCATCCCACGGAGCACACCAGGGACCTTCTTCACCTTTGACAGGTGAGAACAGGCAAGAAAAATGTGAAGGTGCACACATCAGGGACCTTCTTCACCTTTGACAGGTAAGACCGGGCAAGAAAAATGTGAAGGTGCACACATCAGGGACCTTCTTCACCTTTGACAGGTAAGACCGGGCAAGAAAAATGTGAAGGTGCACACACCAGGGACCTTCTCACCTCTTCACGGGCTGAAGGTGCACACATGACCTTTGGTAAGACCGGGCAAGAAAAATGTGAAGGTGCACACATCAGGGACCTTCTTCACCTTTGACAGGTAAGACCGGGCAAGAAAAATGTGAAGGTGCACACATCAGGGACCTTCTTTCACCTTTGACAGGTAAGACCGGGCAAGAAAAATGTGAAGGTGCACACATCAGGGACCTTCTTCACCTTTGACAGGTAAGACCGGGCAAGAAAAATGTGAAGGTGCACACATCAGGGACCTTCTTCACCTTTGACAGGTAAGACCGGGCAAGAAAAATGTGAAGGTGCACACATCAGGGACCTTCTCTTCAAGAAAAATGTTTGACAGGTCACCTTTGAAGAACGGGCAACAAAGATGTGAAGGTGCACACACCAGGGACCTTCTTCACCTTTCATAGGCGAGAACGGGCAAGAAAGATGTGAAGGTAGAGTATGGGGTGATGAGACCAGAGGACAAAAGAGCTGTTACTTTGTTACATGCTCTGGGGTTCGAATTATGCTGAGCAGACAGCAGAGTCAGAATCCAACAACTCACAGATGGGTGGTGAATACGCCTGTACTGTCGCTATATGCACAGCAGTTGTCAGGCTCAAGCTCCCAATCCACTTGACATGAATTCCAGTCCTGTGCTTGTCTGAATGACTTCTACATGTTGCTGTTACCAGTATGCAGTCTGCATAGCATTGTTTCTTCTCTCAAGTTGTCAAGAGACAGACACAACAAACTTTCTCCCAGTGCTGGGCATACCTGAAAGAGAGATCATTGTTTGTCTGTGTGTTCTGTTGTCCTGTAAGCCGTTTTAAAAGTCTTTTAACTTTCACTTTGAGCTTGGAGTAGAGAACTGGTATCTTCATTTTCTTTTTATCTTTGGTGCTATTCAGGGCACATTTGTCAGCAGGTTTGTTGTCTTGCCTGCCTGTGTCAAAGATGCCACTGACACCGGTGAGGCACTTAACGCATGGTTGCATGACTAAGCATTCATCTCTCTTTCCTCCCCTCTCACATACACACACAGACTTACAAGAACTAACCCTATAATAGCGGCTTGATTTTTCTTCCAGAAAAAGAGTGACTGACTTGGTGTCCAACCTCCATAGATGTCTCCGTCTCTGAAATGATGAAGTATCAGAAAAGAGAAATGTTAGAATTAAGATATCCGAATAATCTGTTTTTGTCTGAATGGCATGTAGTAAAAAAAAAAAGGGACAGGAGGTATTGTCTATCATACATCACCAAAATCTGAATGTATGTGTAAATAATACATCTATTGATAAATATTACACTTAGAATAGGGAATATTTACATTTCCAAACACAAGCACTTGTGGCAGCAAAATAATTCTGAATGAACATGTGCTGTTTCTTGTGCATTCTTGCTTAACACTTTGAAA
>JADBJO010000063.1:286683-294183 GCA_016801955.1 Conus betulinus
ACAACCAACCCTCTATCGGCGTTCCTTAGGCTGAGAAGTTTGCGTCACATTTGCTAGTTAGGGAAATTGTACATGGAACCGTAACTAACATGTCAATGTCATTAGCTAGTCTGAGAAAAACATGAGCAATATTACCACAACGGCAACATCGCCAGTTGTTGGGCCTGAGAAACATAACGTGTGGCAATAATTGCACCAGTGTCATTTGTCTGCCTGAGAAACATCACATCACAACAAATGCACCAGTCATATGTTTATCTATGAAATGTAATATTATAACAAAACACAAATTGTCATTTACTGATTTAAGGACTATGAGTAATATCACAACAAATATGTGGTTGTCATTCACTGGTTGAGAAATGTGAATAATATCATGACACCACTGTCACCTGTTAATCTGAGAAATGTACTATTACAACAAATGCACTATCTTCATTAGCTGGTCAAGTAAATGCATGAAAAACCAGAATGAATATTCATTGTCATGGTCTGAGAAACATGACTCAGGTATCTCTATCTCATACTTGCGCTGATGAGCGAGGCAACCACAACTGGGTCAAGCATGTGTCATTACTTCATCACAGGAACAAAAGTTACTGTTCTTGCTTGTGATATACTATCGACCAGATGTCCTTTCCTGCTCACCTGAGGGGTGGTTTCTGGTCTAGATCCTCCACGTTGTCCTCGTCCTCATTCGTGGTGGAGATGTCATCTGGAAGAAGCTCCTCCGAGTCCATGATGAAGGATTCATCCGTATTGATGGAGACCTCCGTGTCCAGTATACTCTCCTGGTCTGGGGCGAGACACAGTCAGAGGCTAAATGCTGAGAAAGCTGGTTCCTAATTCACAGAGACCAATGCTACGGAAAGAAAATGGATGGCAGAGGAGCTTTCGGGAAAACAACAGTACGAGCAAGGTTGTGAATGTACAGCATGACTACAGGATCACTAAGATCAGAACATGGAACGCTGAAGATCTGAGGAACGGCTGATGGCAATGAGGTGGATTAAAATTTCAGTACCCGGCCCACAAACTGTGACTTTAGTAGAAAACATAATTTTTGTTGAATGCAAATGTACCTTCAGTCTAAGGGAAACTACACAGGCCATTAGCCTGACCATTTCACAATACGCAGATTTCTTTCAGCAAACTCAAAACAGTGAACTTTTGTTATCAATATTGTTGTTTCAAGACAAGTCAGCGGCGATCATTCTTCCCCCCAAACAAGATGGTGGAATGAAGGCAATTCTTGTTTTGCAGGGGGGTCAAACTTGTTAAGGATCCAACCCTAAAACATGTTCCTATGATAAGAGAAAAACTGATTTGAAAGAAACTCCATTTGCTTCTTCCCAGCGAAGACCTGAGGACTGAGGCATTGAGAATCTATCATGAGGAGACATCAAAACTGAAAGACAGAGCCACCAAGACCTGACAACTGAAACATCAAGATCTAAAGTAGAGCCATCAGCATGTTAGGACAATGCAGTCATTCTCTGAGGACAGAGCAATCAAAATGCAAGGACAAAGCTGCCAAGATCTGAGGACACAGCCATCAAGATCTGAGGACACAGCTACCAAGATCTGAGGACACAGCTATCAAGATCTGAGGATACAGCTGTCAAGATCTGAGGACACAGCTATCAAGATCTGAGGACACAGCTGTCAAGATCTGAGGACACAGCTATGAAGATCTGAGGACAAAGCTACCACTGTTCATGACCCTCTTTTGAATACAATTTCAAGGACTTTTCAAGGCCCCTTCTGTACTTTTCAAGCACTACACCACTGATGTAAACTGTAAACATTGCCACAGCAGGCTGATAGTGATAAACATGCAGCATTAAATGACATCTTCAATAAATGTTGTCTTGTCCTAGATCTATTCCATAAATCTCTGCAAGTTTTCCTGTGTCTAGTTAATTCTACTTAACAGAGGGGAGGGGGGAAGGACGGGGAGAGAAGATACAGACAGTGACAACTGAAGAGAGTACAACAGCTGATCTGAAGCATTTCCAAGTTTACATGAATAACTTCTCAAGGACTTTAACAGAACCTCAAGGATTTCCAATGAGCGTAGAAACCACACAGTTTCTTACATCTGTGGTCAGTCAGAACCATGAAGATCAAGACAGACCATAAAGATTAGAGGAATGTGCAATCATGGTATGAAGTTCAAGATCTGAAGAAAGCGTCATAAAAAAAATCTAAGGACAAAACTGCTGAGGTCCAAAGAAAAATCAATATCTATGGACAATAACATCAAGATCTAAAGACAGAGGAATCATGGTCTAACGGCTATAAGAAGAAGAAAACTCAGTATCTATGGGTAGGTACAATGAGATCAGTCCAAGTTCACAGTTTGTGGGAGATTGGGAGGGAGGAAGAGAGAGAAAGACAGAAAGAGAGACACACAGAGAGATTGAGACATACAGACATAAAGACAGACAGACAGATAGACACAGAGACAGACAGACAGAGAAAAGAGACAGAGGAGATGGGGTGGGGACAGGAGATAGAAAGGGACAGAAAGGGAAGGGAAGGGAGAGAATGGGGGCAGGGAAAGAGAGGGGGTGGGATGGGGAAGAAAGAGAAAGGGGAGAGAAAAAGACAGAGGGAGAGAGAGATGGAGAGGGGGGGGGGGGGGGGGGGGGGGGAAGGATGGATGAGAGTGAAAAAAGGGAAAAAGAGAAAAGGAGGATGACGAAAAAAAAAAAAGGAGGGGGGGGGGCCAGAGAGCGACAGACAGACATTCAGACACACACACGCACACACACAGAAGGGGAGACAAAGCAGAAAACAGAGAGAGAAAACAGGGGTGAGAGGATGGGCTGAGAGGGGGGGGGGGGGGGGGGGGGGGGGGGGTAGAGAGAGAGAGAGATCTCATAATTTGTAACATCATCTCTGTTGGGTACATTAATACTTAGACATTTGAATTATGCTAATGTTTGTTTACACTAAATGTTAATGTCTATACAAAGACAAGCAGACAAAATTCAAAGTGTGTTGAAAAGTCTGCTGCCAAGATGACACACCATTATTACTATATCAAAGGCAACCAAAAGATGATGAAGCACTGTTTCAGATCAGTACAATACGCACATCCATTCCAATGTTTTGAGAGCTTATTGAATGTCTGCTATCTGTTTCTTAGACTGATTTTGAGAATGAAACTTTTCCTGAATGCATGTTCATAATGATGTCATTCACATTTTCATTTCAAATTCAATAAGATATTACTTCAGCAAAACTTTTTTTTTTTTAAATTGTTGAGTGGACACTTGGTATATCTCTGATACAGTACAAAACAGTGAAATCTCATCATGTATAGGCATAATATAACACGTCCATTGTTCTGCTCTAGGCTGGGGAGAGTATTCGACAAGCAAAGAGTATTTGACAAACAAAGTGTGCCAGCCAAGTGTTAGACGCAGTCTAACAATCCCTCCTCTTTCCTTCCCCAACACAAACACCAGGTAAAAGAGTCTACGCAGGCCAGGCAAGACCTCTTCCAGATCTTTACCACTAGGGGGGGTGACGTAATACTTGTATTGAACTGTCTGACACGCGAGTGCCACAAATCTTTTTCCCCACCAACTTCACACGGCAAAAAGGAAAGGAGACAGGGATGGGAACTGAAACCTTTGAGAATCGTTCGCACGCCGGCAAACATGCCATGGCAATGATCTCTACCTTCTGATACATTGTAGGACATCTCCCCGGCACAGTCGTTGGGGACCTGGGGGGCACATCTCTTGTGACAGTTGAACTTGCAGTCTGCAGAAACATGGTTAATGAAAGGTCACCAAATCAATCGCAATGAAATAATCACAAAAACTAAGAAATTTCAAACAATTTGAATGATAACGCAAACAAGACTTATCAACCAATCCACAAAAAGAGTGAAAAGTTAAATTCAACAAACACTCAGATAGTTAATTTTTAAGGAAGTCAGCATTATTGTTTCATCCACAAATAAATACAACATGGAGAACATGGGACAAGGATCAATGAAGGAAAGACAATAAAAGATGTACTCACTGTGAACATGTCCATAAAAGACGATGAAAGTGGGTTGGAAAATGTGTGTGTGTGTGCAGGAAATATGATGCCAACCTTGTCATGTTTTGTGTTGTGTGTGTGTGTGTGTGTGTGTGTGTGTGTGTGTGTGTGTGTGTGTGTGTGTGTGTGTGTGGATTATATATATATATATATAAGATATGTGTGTGTGTGTGTGTGTGTGTGTGTGTGTGTGTGTGTGTGTGGATTTGAATGAGTGCAGCTTTGAAAGGTGTTTACCTAGGTAAACTTATACTGTCCCTCGTGAAACAAGCAAACAATAACAGTGATGCCTAGTCATCAGATTTTCTGCCTCATCCCTTAACACAGATGCGACAGTACAGTGTATTCATCCACAGTCAAAAGCTCTAAGCATTATTTTCATTTTGTTCCTAGTACATTAATCACGCTTTCAAAAAGTTCCTGTTCAAATTCCGATGTTCTGGCATGTATGCTTTACGAGCTGCCAAACAGTTTACATCAGTACAGCCGTTCTAGCGCGGCCTGTAGTCAAACTGTTTCAGCTTTTGGTACCGCTGTTTCACTTGACTGCACGGTAATGACATGCTCTGCATCAACGCCCGGGCTTTTGACATGAATGATTCCTCTCTGCTGAAAATGAAGTCTGCAATGGAGTGCTTCCTGAGATGCAGTTAACACTGCTGCTAGAAGATACTCCTGCAACATCTGTTGAGCTCATCCTCACCAGCTATACAGGTACTACTCCTCCGAAGCCAGTTGATGTTGTCCCTACCATCTATGTCATCTACACCTCCCAAATCAGTCAATGCTGTCCTTACCAGCTATACTAGTACTACTCCTCCGGAATCAGTTATGTCATCTTTATCCGCTATATTAGTATAATTTCATTCATTCAACACACACACACACACCTCCCCTTCCCACCTTTTTTTCTCTCTCTTTTCTGTGTGTGTGTGCGTGTGCGTGTGCGTGTGTGCGTGCGTGCGTGCGTGCGTGCGTGTGTTCATAAGCACATAAGATGTGAGACTTACTGGGCAGGACAGAAAGAATACACACCAACAAGAAATGACAGATAGAAGTAAGGAGGGGGGGGGGGGGGGGGGGGGGGGGGGTAACCATGACACAATGATAGAGACAGAGAAAGAACGAGAGACAGAGATGGAGAGAGAAAAACAGAGGCAAGAGAGGGAGATTTAAAAAAAAAAACTATGACAAAGAATGACATAGTTAGACTAATACTGGAGAGCAACCATGATAAGAAAATAATAAAATCACAATTTTCATAAAGCACTTTCCTTGAAGATAGCTTTACACAGGCCCAAACACACCCATCCAAGTACCCTCTCCTCGTCTCCACCTCCCCCTGACACACACATAAACACACACACATACACACATGCACACAAAACACACACACGCATGCACATGCACACGCACACACACACATTCATATGCCCACTCCACAAAATTCCTCCCTACCCTCCCCCTACATAAGAAAAAACACACACACACACACACAAAAATGTGCGTGCACACACACACACACACACACACACACACACACACACCAATGAAGTACCTCCCCACAAACACAGAGAAAACCCATACCAACCAATTCCTCCCCCTCCTCCCCCCGCTCACACCAAACCACACCAACCCATGTCAGCCAACTCTCCTGGCCTCCCGCCCCTTATCCCCCCTTCTCTCTCCCCCCCCCCCCCCCCCCCCCACACACACACACACACACAGAGCACACCTTTCCACACACCGGCCAACACTCCTTGCCTCACCTTTACACTGCACTCCCTGGCGGAAGATGCCTCGCAGAAGTCTCCGACACCACTGACAGACCGTGGGCCGGCGGTAGTTGTGCATGACGAAGGTGTGAGGCACCTTGATGCGGTTGGCAAACTCCCTCTCCAGCCACAAGGGGCGACCACTCCAAGACTTGGAGCGGCCCCCGCCAGGAGAAGGAGGGTGGGTTGGGTGGGCACCGACAGAAGATTCTGATGGACGAAAAACGTCAGGGTGTTTGTGATACATGTCTCAAAAAGAAGCACAGTCATATTAGAACATAGAAGCATGATCAAAAACTAATCGTTATCATTGCTGCAAGTATTTTAGCTCAATCTTAGGAAACAGCACTAGAGACAGAAAAAATGCTGATTCTGTGCTACAGATCTGATGTGCTGTATAGGGGAGGGTACTGGATTGCAAAGTAAGGAGTAGTTGCTGAACTTGTTACATATGTCTTACATAAACCCAGCACCCGCACTCTTTCATCAAAGGAAGCAAATGAAATCTCGAGTCTTCAGCTGCACATGCAGACCACTACAACATTTGAACAACCACTTAAATCAACAATTCTATATTATGGAGCCGAGACAACACAGAGAATCAAGACTTTCATCAAAACCTGCCTCAGAAGGACTCTTTCATCATACAGAATCAGTGATGGAGAACTGTGACAGCATACAAAACAACAGCCTGCACGACAAGAGGTCCTCGACAAATGCTAGAGATGGATCAGCCACATAACCCTCTGGCCTGCGTCCAACTGCAAGGCAACCCCTCACACGAAACCCATAGGAGAAAAAAAAAAAAGACAAGAGGTCCCAATACTCTTTTTGTCTCTTCTCTACACTCACATCATAGCCCACACAAAGTAACAAAGCACTGACACACATGCATGTAATGTGAGCAGAAGCTAACGTAGAGGTTAAAAATACTAGAAGGGAGATCATCCAGGAAATAAATGGGCCATGACCTGGAAGCAGACATGAAGCAGACACATGGGGAAAACTGGAGCAGCTAGCTCAGGACAAGGATAGCAAAGTGCTCCTAGCCAGCCCATGTTCCAAGCAGGACCACAGGCATATGTGACCTGAGGAAAAGTCAGGACATTAGCAGTCTACACCAACCAACCAAGACAGTATCAGACATGGTGCTGGATCTGTGCAGTCCCCAGACCCCCATCCATTTCATTTCATGGGCTAATCTTCTGGTGTTCTCTGCAAACACGAAGAAGAAAACTAATGCATGTAAACTAAAGCCAAATATAACAAAGACTACAATACTCTGCCTGTCTTTCCTCTCTTCTTGTATTATAGCCCACATAAAGTTCCAGAGCACTGACACTTGCACCTACACTTGCACCTACACATAATCTGGGCAGAAGTTAATGTTCCATTTAAAATCCTATTCCAAACAAAAAACATGTGTGGGTGTTAAAAGTTAGAATTCAGTTCAACTTTCTCTACACTTTGACAGTCACAATATCCGAGTGGCTGAAGCGTTTGACTTTCAATTTGAGTGTTCATGGTTCAAATCCCAGCAATACCTGCTGGATAAAGGGTGAATATCCCCCTCCCCACCCCCTCATCTCCCAGATCATACACCAGCAACCCCACTTGTTCATGAATCTCCATTATAATGACTATACACGAAAGAAGATCATAT
>JADBJO010000063.1:304183-306683 GCA_016801955.1 Conus betulinus
TGTGTACATGTGTGTGTGTATACGAGTGCTAAGAGCTTTGTAAGAGCTCAGAACTATGCACAGATTTAGTGTCATAAATAAATATCCATTACCATTATCTCACACACACACACACACACACATGCACGCATACTACACACACACACACACGCGTCCGCGCGCTACACACACACACACACACACACACACACACACACACACACACACACACACCGATATGCATTCCACGATTCTCAACCTGGAAATAACTGCTGCGATCTCAGTCTTTCTGCCACACTGGACTGAGTTTCCAATCCCGAAGGACGGTAAAAGACTGCTTGCAAGTTTTCCTTGTTTACTTATTTATGAGAGAGTGTGTGTGGGTGAGTGAGAAAGAAGAGAGAGAGAGAGAGAGAGAGAGAGAGAGAGTGTGTGTGTGTGTGTGTGTGTGTGTGTGTGTGTGTGTGTGTGTGTGTGTGTGTGTGTGTGTGAGTGAGTGAGTGTGTGTGTGTGTGCACACGCATGTGCATGCACACGAGCAGGACTAATGAATCATACACAGATATATAAAAGCCAGCGAACAAACAAGATAACACAATATCAGTTTTATTACATCAAAATAATAAACATTCGAACTCAATGCAGTTCAGCCATTTTTTCCCCCTATTCTGATCAAACACAACGAAAAAAAACAAACCTGAAAATAAAAACCCAAATCAACAAACAAATCTAAAAGTAAGCACATCAACAAAGGCTCACATACACATATTTCCCTCCATATATCAGAAAACTTCCCAGATCAAAGGCCAAGTATCTACCTTTAAGTGTAAAGAAAAAGACAAAGGAACAAACTCTTCAGACAAAACAGCCACAGAAATCTAATTCAAACAAATTCAAAACAACCACCACTGTCTCTTCTCACACTGTTAAGAAATCAATGATCCATCTCCTTGCCAACGAAATCACCACAAATACTACAGCCAATCACGCCAGCTCTACTTAGCTGATCAGGAAGAACACCCACATATACATGGAGGCACACATACGTGCATGTGCATGCACACACACACACACACACACACACACACACACACACTCACTCACTCACTCACTCACTCATGACACACACCACACACACACACACACACACACACACACACACACACACACACACACACACACACACACACACACACACACACACACACACACACACACACACACACAGAGAATACGACACGAACAGAGAATGCTGTATCTAATAATTCTTGAAACAAATCAGTCTACCATTCTGGTGAACTGAATAGTGTGAAAACACTGGATGAAAAATAGATAACCACTCATAATTCATGCAAGCAGGAGATATGACTAAAAATAAAATTATATATAATGAATAAGCAATATAAAACAAAACTTTCAATCCACATTATTCTCCATGTACTCAAATCAAAAGCCCAAGTATACACTCAGTGCGATTCCACTTTTTTTTTCTCTTTGTAACACACAAACATACACAGAGACAAAAACAAAGATAGAAAAAATTAAATCCACAAGAAAGAAAGAAAGAAACAAACAAACAAATTAAACAAGTAAATGAATCAACAGATAATAAAAAAAAACACACACAAGTAATTTACTACCAATGATCTGAAAGCTACATACATGTTCAAACTCAAAGGCCAAGGAGCTTTGTTCAAGCACAGAGATATTAGCTACTAGTGAACAAATAAATAAATTTTAAAAATCAACAAAGAAAAAACCCAACTAATTTACAAGCAGTGATCTGAAAACTACATATAAGTTTGAAGGCCAAGGTGCTTTGTTCAAGTACTGAGATATTAGCTACAAGTTTTTTCATCCATCACCTTCCTCTCTTCCAACAAACATTCTCTTCTCCACACAGACTTGATTCCTTAGAGCAACCACACAAGAGAATGCCCTGTACAGCCAAACAAAAGAATACCCAGGGCAGCCACACAAGAGAATGCCCAGGGCGGCCACACAAGAGAATGCCCAGGGCAGCCACACAAGAGAATGCCCTGTACAGCCACACAAGAGAATGCCCTGTACAGCCACACAAGAGAATGCCCAGGGCAGCCAGCCACACAAGAGAATGCCCAGGGCAGCCACACAAGAGAATGCCCTGTACAGCGACACAAGAGAATGCCCAGGGCAGCGACACAAGAGAATGCCCAGGGCAGCCACACAAGAGAGAATGCCCAGGGCAGCCACACAAGAGAATGCCCTGTACAGCCACACAAGAGAATGCCCAGGGCAGCCACACAAGAGAATGCCCTGTACAGCCACACAAGAGAAAGCCCTGGGCAGCCAAACAAGAGAATGCCCAGGGCAGCCACACAAGAGAATGCCAGGGCAGCCACACAAAGAATGCCCTGTACAGCCACACAAGAGAATGCCCAGGGCAGCCACACAGAGAATGCCCAGGGCAGCCACATAAGAGAATGCCCTCTTCAGTTCAAATAGACGTAGAAATCTTAATTCAATGAATACACCACTGTCT
>JADBJO010000063.1:316683-329183 GCA_016801955.1 Conus betulinus
AAAAAAAAGTCTTAACATGAGGACTGTTAAACATGTATTTAGCTAATACCCTCCCCCCCCCAAAAAAAAAAATGAAAAGACAATTCATTTCTGACTGGAACCTACTGAAATACTGAAACTGAAAACACAGAGATAAGAAAATTCATGAAGTTATGACTTGTATATATGCTCTTGGCAAGCACTGACACATTTGAATAAACATACCAACACGTTTCAGCGGTCAAACAGTGAAATTCAACTGATAGAAGATAAGCACAAAATCAGTGTTCCCACTAAAACACATCACATGCTCACCAACCTAATACATAAATGTGGAAATGCTACTGTCTACACATGGGAATTTGGGCATACAGATCACATCGCAACTGCTGTGCAGATAGGCCTGCAGGTAAGTGTATGCAGTGTACGATACCTAACTTAGGGGGTCAAAATCAAACTTTCCTAAGGTGCGTACTCTCCAAATTTAGAGTAATTAGCACTAATTAATTCATCAATCAAACCACTGTACTGCGGCTGACAACATCAGCTACAAAACAGGGCCATTGACTGCATGTGCAACAAGCCTGGCAACAGAATCATGCACTCCTGCATTGGCCATCACCGCCCTATTTTTACTTCATGCAGAATATAGCCCCTGCACACAGGTGTGCACTGCATGAGAGAGAAACATGGCTCCAAGTAGGGAGGTGAACTGTGATGGTGGGTGGAGTGAGGGAGGGAAGACAGCCTGTATTTGCAGGTGCAAAGACCGTACAAATTTGTGTCATCTTCGGTGGGGGGTTGGAAAGTCATACTGTTTGTGGTGGTGGTGCTTCTGTAGTAGTGTCGTTGGAGAGAGGCAGACTGACAGAGACAGGATGGAAAAAGGGGCAGTGGAAACCAACGATGCAGATCATGAACCAGACGAGTATGTGTTGAAATACAAAGTTGTGATTTAACTACTACGTAAATGACAAAGTAAATCAACTAGTGGCCCAAAGAAATGGCACCATTTTTCCAATCTGTCTTGCATTTCTTTCATTACTTTATGTACTTTCTCCAGTGACTCTTTGTTGTTTTTTTTTTGTGAAAAAAAAAAAGATCCGGCAGTGATGACAACACATTTCAAGAACTTCACTAGCAGCTCAAGACAAAAGCAGCATGTTTCGTGAAGACTTTCATGGTATTTACATGGGGGTTCAAAGTTTCTTTCCATGGGACTTTTAAGGATTTTCAAGAACTGTATGAATGCTGATTATATTTGGGTAAAAAAAAAAAAAAACTGGATGGGGTTGGGGATGACTGGTGGGGGGAGAATGGTGTCAGCCCGGCCACTGTTGATGGCTTTGTACCAGTGACTCTGTGAACCTTTTTTTCCCAGAGGACTCCTGTCACAGTGACTTTTTGAACTCTCCCTGCTCGTCAATATGTTCCACCAAACCGTCCACAGGTGTAGCTGGGTAACTTAAAAGATCAAGCCATGCAAAGTTCATGTTCTTCACATTGGGGAGGGGGGGGGGGGGGGGGGGGGGGGATGTACAAGTAAGTCGGCCCGAGCCGCCATAATACAGTGGCAGAGACACTATCACTTTCCTGATCTTTTGAACCCATGCCACACCCACCTCTGCCAGGCAGCCCCGAGCAACATGATAGGTCAATTAACATGACACCTTTGCACAGCAAGACAATGGAGCGAAAAGTTCTCCTGCTCCTGTTAACTTTACAAAACTGAATCACACTCTCCTCCCTGCTCCTCTCCCTGCTGACAGTCTCTCCGACAACAGGATTGACTTCTCTAAATGTACCCAGCTTTCATATGCTACAGCATGCGCGCCGTTCATTGTTTGCTGTGTTTCACCAGACATATAACTTCTTTGTTGCGTACATAACCTTTCAGTCACTGATTGGCATGAAGACCATGCTATGGTGCTTCATCACTGATCGGTATTTTGTACTGTTGTGAAGGCAAGTGGAATATTCTCTGTAAGCGCTGATCAGTGCACATGCACCCATGGGTGCGCATGCACATACACACACACGCACACACACACACACACACACACACACACACACACACATACACACACACACGCACACTTAAAAATGGTCATTTCCCGTAACCCCAATACATGGAAGATAACAAAAATGGGGAACAGTCATGAACACAGATAATCAACATAATTCCAAATCAGAAGGGCAGTCAGGTGAACGCAGACCCCCACCAATGTTGAATGAAACTTGGATCCAGGTTCTGAGTCTGTTCCTGGGTGAAAACATGTTTTTTCACCAGGAGAAGTAATCACTGGGAGGAACTGAGAGTTATTTCCCCTACTGTTGTTTGTGTTTATTTTTTAATTGGTCATGGAAATTTTAACAATGCTAAAATTAACATCAAAGGAAGTTTTCATATTCTGCAAAAGTATTTCTTTGCAGCTACATCTCAATTTGTAACAACTTCAGAGTTTATATTCAGAGAAAAATTCATGAAAGTTTTGTCATTAATGTGAACAGATTCTCAATCCACTGTTTGATCCAGATCACATGAAGGGTCCTTTTCCAAAATTCACTGGGCCTGTCCTGGGTGACATTTTGTACTGGGTGACATTTCATCTTTCCATCAAGTTTGTTAAAATCAGTTCAAACAGTTTTACTTTGTGAGATTTGTGGGTCCACTTTTTGGTCCAGATCCAAACTATGGATGCACATCAGAACAGGATCGATGCTGGGCCACATTCCACTTTCGAGGAAGGTTTTTCTTTTTCTTGGATTTCCATTCCAGTCTGAGACTGTAGGACAGGACTGTACTTCACGCTTGCTTTCATAATATATCAGTGTGTCAACCAGGCCTGAGGAATACAGACACCTGCAGCGCTGGTCAAGAAATTTGAACCAGTCGGGACAGAAAAAATCCCAGAAATAAATGGCTCTGACGGGAATCAAACCCACTGCCTCCCAGCCCGGAGTCCATGATGATAACCACTTCACCACAGTGGCTGGTTTTTCAAGGAAGTTTGGGTAAAATGGGTTCAGTAGCTTTTGCACAGTCATGCAGACAGAGAAACAAGTCCCCCAGCTCATATGAAAACATAATCTATTCAGCTGAGACAATACAAGAACATAAAATTAAGAAAAGGACACATGAACAAATTGCAAAGTTGAAAACATCAAAAGACAAAATGTATGCATTTGATACTAGTTAATATGATAATATTTGGCTGAATCATCCTACTCAATTACATGAAATTTGGTAAGTGCATTTCCTGAAGCTGTTTGCATAGATTAATCTCTGAATGTACTGTAGTGTATCATTTTGGAACAAACTGATGTTATATTGCCGTACATTTGAGGCAATCAAACAAAAAATGGAATTCATCATTTACTTCACGCTGCAATTTCTACACATTCAACAATCCAGGTTATCCTTTTCTGGGTCATGCTTACGGTTACAACAGTAAAGGGTAATCCAAGAATACACTGATCTGACATTGTGCAGCACTTTTCTTAGCAAAAAAAAAAACAATATAAAAAAAACAAAACAAACATAATCAAATTTCTTGTGTTCATGAATAAGAGATTTAAAATTAATTTCAAAAGAGTCCTGGCAACCCTGGATAAAAAAAAAAAAAAAAACTATTTGACTCTATTACTTACATCATTAAACAAAGTTGTTATGTTTATGAAACTTGGGAATCTCAAACACATTTGCATGTAGTTTTTATTAAATTTGTTAAAATCCAGCACAATGCTGTAGCTGATCCATCAAAAACCAGCTGCATAACTGTACTCACCAACCCCAACAACATCAGGTATCTAGATCTGAAAGCCCACAGGCATGGCATGGAGAACCTCGTCCACTTCAAAGGTTGTGATTGACATTATAGGAAATCTGATTTCCAAGCCAAAATCCTCTCTGAAAGGAATCTAGCTTCCAAGCCAAATTCCTTGGCATAGAGGTTGGAGCAAGGGGGTTGTTAGCTCACCAGCCAATGAACTCATGAAACAGCTTGGAATTTCTGGTAAGAGGAGGACCAGAACCCCTACAGACAAATACAGAGACAGCTGGGCGGAGTTTCCTGCTGGATCTAATCGAGAAGGAACCAAAGTGAATGTCATAGGCTTAAGGCTTAAATTTCCCATCTTAGAATAGGTGTACGCCAGCTATACTGGTAAGACATCAGTCAGAAAGCAAGGTCTTGAGATGCCCAACTACCTAGGAAGCGAAGGTCTGAATCCTTGCAGTGGCAAAAATGTGTCTGACAGCAGATGGGCATCTAGGAGTCATGACCTGGATGCAGCCTGGCACACATACAGTGTAGGAGTTTAGGGTCCAAACATTTGTCCCATGGAGGTTTCTCTTTCAATGCAATCTACTATCAAGCTCTCCCTAGAGCTGCTCTCTACTGATCAAAACAGATTTCCTTCCGTGAAACTCTATCTCCTGTCCCTAGAGGGAGCATATGACGTCATTATGTGCAACTTTTTGTTCTCTTTTCCTGGGCGCTTTTCTGTGAGATGACAATTCTGATCCTGCCAGTGAGACAGCCATGATCAGTTTACAACACAAATATGACCAGTCTTGAATGATACGGTATGATTTACATTCAATAAAACAAAGAAACTAAACTAAACTCAAATATTATGTCCCTGTGTTACACGTGTTCATAGCCTATTTTCTCCCACCTATATATCACTCACTTTTCCCACTTGTGTTGGGAAACAGAGAGGCAGCATAGTGTAAAAAATGAAAACCAGTGTGTTATGCATTCATGCCATCCCTTCCACAGAGGATGATGCAAGCCCTGCTCATGCTACTGCTACCCCCTCCACCCAAAATTATGCAAACCCTGAGCGCACTAATGCCTCTTCCCACCACGGTCTGATCACGCACAAAGCTTTTCTGTCCAAATTCACAAACTTTTTTTTTTTTTTTTTAAATTTTCAAGACTATTGGAACCTAAGTTCAAGGACATATATTCTTTAAACTATACATATTTCCAGTTGCTGACACAGCATCCACGAACAGTGGAAATGTTGCAAACATTGGACATGAGCAAATTCTTTGTTTCTGTAAATAGGTTGTTTTAGACTAACAGTTTCAGCCTTTGCTTGGTCTGTGGAAACAAACTCTTCTCGTAGTTTTCAAGTCCTACAACACACAGTAACAAGAGGATTAACCTTTTTTTTTTTTTCACAGAAAGCTTTTTCTATGCCATATAATTGCGAAAACTTTTATTATATGTATGTCTGTTCCAAACTAGTCTCCACACAATTAAATAGAGTGGCACATGATGCCCAGTCCAGCAAGTCTGAGCATGGGTTAATTCCACAAAGCATACTGAGCAGCTATATCAAAGTATTCAACTTTACATTTTATCATCATCCTGAATTTTACTGACGCTTTACTCAACTGCCTTGTCAGCAGGCGTATGGAAACTGCAAATATAATAATAATAATAATGAGGACAATTTCTATAGCGCCCATCTAACAACGTAAGCTACAGAGTGCTTTACAAGTTTTAACAATTCAAAATCTAAAAAATATATACAGCAGAAACACACACACACACACACACGCACACACACACACACACACACACACGCACACACACAGCACACTTGTGCACGCATATACATACACACACACACTGGACATAATGTTGCATACATAAACACACTATATGACCGGTGAACAGCTCATTTGTACACGAGCAAAATGTGCAAGTGACATGTATAGCAATTCAGTAATTTCAGGTGACATTCTACAACTGGTGTTTGAACAGATACATTTTAAGTGCAGACTTGAAAAAAAATCTGTATCCAGATCTGTATCCAGGGCATTCTTTCTTTTTTCTCTCAACTGAGCAAGGTCTTGTTCTGCTCCTCATTTCTTCTAAGCTTTCGTTTTCTGCTTCTTCTTCTCCATTTGCTGCTCATCTAGGTAACATTTCGTACTTGGAATGAACACAAGTACCAATGCACAGCATGATTTGCACTACATCTATGTTGTTATTGGCATTTTTACCTTTTGCTGCTACTCTTAGTATGTGTCATACTTGAAATAAGCACAGCCAGCACTGCACACCACCTCTGTTTCCATTAGCATTTTAACTGCATCGCTAATTCTTTCAACTCTTGCAAATCATTTTTTTTTTTTTTTTTAGCAACTGCCTTCTTGTTAAATCTCAGGTTTCTTTCCACAGTTGCAGGGCCATGAAACAAAAGCAGAACTGGTCTGGTAATCTACCAAAGCTCTGGAAATTTCTACTTGTGTCCAGTTTTCTGATAGAAGAGTTCATCAGCCTCCAAAGCACTGGAAATCTTCGTTTGCTGCAACATCGTCACAAAACCCACTGAACTGTTTGCACATGATTCCACTATTCAGTGATCTGCTCTGATCAAACCCTACCAGCATCCACAAGCATCTGCATTGTCAGTGCTCGCCAAAGGCAGGAGAATGGACTAAATGCATTAAGTGCGATACTTAATTACCTCCCTCGAACAGTTGCTATTTCCTTGTCAATGATACAGTCAGCATGTTGCTCAATTTTCCTTGTTGCTTTTTGTTTTGTGTGTGTTTTTTTCTTCCCTGCTCTTTCCCCCAAATTCCTGTCTCCTTCACTTCAACAGTTGTTGACATCAAGTTACCTCCCATCAACAGTGGATATTTCCTTGTCAATACTACTGTCAGCATGGGGCTGAATTTTTTTTTGTTGCTTTTCGTTTTGTGTTGTTTCTTCTTCTTCCCTACTCTTTCCCCCAAATTTCCGTCTCCTCCACTTCAACATTTGTGACTGATTCATTAGTGCCTGTTGACATCAAATTAAGATTTTTCATAGACCTTGGCCTTTTTTTTTTTTTTTTTTTTTTTTTCAAAGACAAGAGAGCAACACAAATTGTGTGCATGCTAACATCATCCTTTGCACAGAAGGTGACACGAACCCCGCACATGCTAATGGCTTCTCCTGCGTAGATGCTGATGAAAACCCTGTTCACGCTGATGACAATAATGCCATACATAGACAGAGGGTGAGGTATCTATGCACACCAAAGTGAATGCTCCTTTCTGCCCAACTGAAACTATGATTAAACATCAAATTTTTTTTTTTCCTTGAGGCAATTTCATGAGTCTGACATCTCCAGATCTTTAAATCTGATACTGACCCTCCCTCCAACCAACCCGGAGAAATAGAATGAAGGTCTGATGGTCTGATCCCTTGATGATACCGACCCTCTAAAACAATCCTGTGAAATGGGATGTAATCACCATCCAAACAGGATGGCAGAACATGAAAGGACAGTCAATTAAGTGAAATAAATTTCAAAACACTGTACTTGTATGTGAGCGTGTTTCGGCCACACAGATCCCAAGGTCAAGGTAAGACTGGCTGAAAAGTGAACATCAGCATGAAAAAAGGGGGGAGGGGGGGGGGGGGGGGGGGGGGGGGGAGAGACACTAAACTCCAATAATGCCAACATTTTCTTTTCCTTGGCAACTGAGCAGTTTTGAACCTACGGACCACAAAATGTCCAGGTGAAAAGGCAAATTCTATAGATTCCATGATATTACGCCCGTCTGTTTTGCCAGTTATCATGCTTACAGGCAGACTCGCACACAGACACCGACAGGACCGCAGAGAATCTCTGCACTGCAGTATTCCACCTTTGCACAAGGTAAAACTTTGCACCTTTCGTCCTCTCAGTGAAATCATGGGATGTTGGTGGTAGTCGTAAAAGCAAGCATGGAGCAAGGGGTGAAGGGATGGGATGGGGATGGGCGTGGAGACGGAGTGCAAGGAAGAGGGAGTCAGGGGGGATGGAGGAAAAGTGACAGCAGTTGTGGGCGGAGAGATGATGTGGGAATAGGCAGTCAATGAGGAGGAGGAGGAAACTGGGGCAGAAAGGGGAGTTGGGGGGGAGAGGGGGGGGGGGGGGGAGGAGAGAGACAGGAATACCCCCCAAAGGCAGACCTAGAACTCACCAGAGAGAACCACCTCCACCAGACAGTTGTCTGTGATGTCTGCTGGGTTGCTGAGGATCTGCAGCACGTTGGGGTCAAAGGGGTCATGTTTGAAGAGCAGGATCTTTGTCCACCAGGTTATAGAAATGGTTCTCTGGAAACTGCAACACAGCAACAGCGAGACAACAATTAATGATGTTTACAGTAACACAGAGAGGTTCTCTGGAAACTGCAACACAGCAACAGCGAGACAACAATTACTGATGTTTACAGTAACAGAGGTTCTCTGAAAACTGCAGCACAGCAACAGTGAGACAACAATTACTGATGTTTACAGTAACACAAAGGAAGCCGTAAGTCACGTATATCCAAAGAACAAAAATATCTTATAGAACAGGGAGTACTTTACAATGGGAACAAAGAAACGCTGTCTGTGTGTGTCTGTGTGTCTGTCCGTGGACAAATGTGTTCCACTTGCTTGAGACAAAACTTTAGGGCCGATCTTTCTAAAAATTTGTAGGTATGTTCATTATGGGTCATGGATGATGCCCGATGTTTCATTTTACCAGAATAGCCACTACTAATGGCTATAAATAATAATTTTATAAAATAAAGTCTGATAAGGGAAATAACCACTGCCCTGTCGAGTTTTTTTTTTTCTTCCACTAACTGGAAATGGTCTCCCCTCTTGGCACTGTAATGGGAGTACATTTATATGCTTTGCATCTTGTTTAATGTAGATCTGTGCCATCTTTCTCAACAAGCTTTGGCCAAAGCATCAGTTTAAAGACCCACCACTCCCCAACCCATCCCATCTCCATCCCCCATCTTCACACATCCCCGGCCTCCCAAGAACCATCTACCATGCAGGTAAATCACTCACACAGGTGACGAGATATCTCCCCTCATGACAAATGATTAACCAATAATTTAACAATGGTGACTGTTCAAAAAAAAAAAAAAAAAAAAGGAAAAGAAAAAGAAAGTGGGGGGGGTGGGGCGCTATTCAACATCCCTTGAATAAGGATTTGGAAAGGAGGTGTGGGAAGGCGGAAGATCTTGCGATAAGTCACATAAGCTGATGCTGTAACTCAAAATTCTGGAGAAAAAAAAATTCTGGGAGATGCTTCATACAATGTAGTGTCACGGGTATGTTACAGTGCAAAGTCTTCAAGGAATGGCAGAACCTGCCTGAATCTAACGGGGAAAATCAAATGGATGAAATTATCACAACAGGCCAAGATGTTGGATCTCTTCATCTCCCCTGCTCTCCGCCCTTCTTCCCAGTCATGCTCCTCTCTCTCTCTCTCTCTTTTTCTCGCTCTTTCCATTGTTGTTGTACTTTAAACTGCTTTGCTTGCTTTCATTTGCTTATTTCACTGCAGACATCAGTACTTGCTTCTTGGTGGTGGTTGTAATTGTTTATTTGATTTCTTGTTGTTTGCTTGTATAATCCATGTTCTGATGCATATGCAGTAACATTTAGTACCAGCTTAGTAGAATAGTAACGGCAACTACGAAACATGGCTAACTCAGCCAATACTTTATTGATGTAAAATAAAGAATCATTGTCACTTTTCCTTGCTCTGTCCTATTCTTTCTCTCTTTCTCATTTCTCTCCTCTCTCTCTCTCTCTCTCTCTCTCTCTCTCTCTCTCTCTCCCTGAATATGTCCCAGTACAGGTGTAAAACTAGTAAACAAAATTCTAAACATTTACAGTTTGCAATGCAAATCAGACTTGCATTAACATTAAATAATCAATCAATCAATTTTTCATGAATGCGCTTGAGATTAAAATGTTTGTTACTGAAAGAGAAATCTTCCTTGAGGGGAGAAAGAAGAGGAAAAAATCAGCATCCATTTACTAAACCTATGCGCACACCTGTGTGCTTGCGTGCGTGCCAGTGTGTGTGCGCCCACGCATACATGCTTGCGTGCGTGTATGTGTGCACATACGTCATGTGTGTGTGCATGCATGTGCATGTATACACACACACACACACACATACACACACACACACACACAAACACCCGTCATGTTGTGAATTGTGACTCTCTGAACAAAGATAGCAGAATGGTCAACAAAGGCAGAAAAACAATACATGACTGTAAAGACGGACAATGTTTTTCCTTTTGTCAACAGGCAGCTGAAATAGTGAGTGAAGAGAAAAACTGACTTGCAGACAACTTCATGAAGGCAGGTGAGCTATTCGCACAAAGAGAGCTTCGGACATTCTCCAAAGGACAATAATGCACGTAATAATTCACACATTTGTTGCAACATACCATGGAACAATGGCATGAACATATTAATGAGAAGAAAAGTGGAATGGATATTCCATACACTCTTTCCTCAAGAGCTGTTAGCAGTGCAATAAATCATAATACCATCCTCACAGCGCACTAAGTCATGGTAAGTAGTCATCAGATAGGGATGGTATGTGAGAACTGACTTGTGCTCCTTACTCGGAGTCTGGATTATTGTTGATAGACTATCATGAGTTGTGAATGTGCTTATTGTAATTGTTCTCCGTCTCAAACAGTCAGGATAAGGTTAGACTCACAAGTGCATCATCCACCTGTACCCCGGTACTCATTTACCCCTCCATCCTACCCCCACATCTCGTCCCTCTCCCTTTGAATAGATAAATAAAAGCACAGAGAGAGAGAGAGAGAGAGAGAGAGAGAGAGAGAAAGAGAGTGACAGACAGGCAGACAGAGAGAACACTGAATACATTCAGACATGGTGAAACATGAACACACACACACACACACACACACACACACACACACACACACACACACACACAAAAAGTTGCAATTGACCGTTGGCATATTTTTTCTCAGTGCCATGTGCCATGGTTCACTGACAGGTAGGGACTTTAGTGGCAACTCTCTCTTTTCTTGACTGTTTCCACCATCAAAGATTTCATGTGAAATCACTGCCACCACAGAGAGAGTGATACATTTTTACATTAGCCCTCAGGACCTCTCTGTACATGTGCTGGCTTGTTAAATCCACACAGATATCTCCCATCATTTTTTTCTTCCATTATGGAGCCTTCATCCTTTCTGGATGAAGATCACCAATGACAATCTATCTCAGTCCAGTCCTGTCCTGGGTCACCCTTTGTACAACACCAGGCGTTCTTTGGGTGGCCTTTCCTTTGCTTTGGGGATTCTGAAAGAAGGTCCATCTTGTGATGCTGAGCGATAGGTTACACAGCTTAATGACCAACCCAGGCCCATCTTCTTGTCTTCATTTCTTCCTAAGCAGGAGTTGATCTTGTCTCTCTTACAGCCCAGTGCCATCTGGCCTGTGGGTAGATGTCAAGGATATGACTTAGGTAGCTATGCATGAACCATCCTTTTGGTGGTGCCTCTCGTTGTCCTCCAGGTGTCAGTTCCACACAGCAACACTGGTCTGACACTGGAGTTGAACATCCTGATTTTCAGTCAACGTAAGATTTTGGAGCTTCATATATTCTTCAGTTGATAATGAAAAAATGGCTCTTGTCTTGTCAATCCTCATTCTTATAGAAATGTACCTTAACTGTTTATATTACTTACACCTAGGCTCTTTAGGAACAATGCAACTACAAACCCAAATTACTTCCTGAAGCCAATTCCTTTAAAGCTTACTGACATCATATTTATCAGCTCTCCATCCTGTTCTTCCAGCACAAATTTCAATCTTCTCTATGCACAGGCATACGTAAGTGTAGCCCGAGTGTGAACGTGTGTGTGATTTCACATGCATGCAACCAACCTGTGATTGCAATAGTAATGAAAGTCAAAGAGAAAGGAGGGAGGAAGAGTTACATCTAACAGAACCACATCATCTTTTTCTAATGCAGGTTTTTTTTTCTTTTCTTGTTAACAATTCAAATTTGTGCAACAGCAATTAATTTGGAGATTGTGCTCTGTACCACTTGATCATTATTACCTTAACACTGGCATTTTCCTGCCACTGTATTTCTCTTATCTGAAAACTCAAACTTATTCATTTTGAACAGACTCATTTTCCAAATCCATGTTCTCAACCTTCAATCCTCTCCACTTTTGAGCCTTTTTTTTTTTTTATTTTAATTATATCTCTTCAGCACATGTATATCTTTCAGTGTGTGTGTGTGTGTGTGTGTGCATGTGCATGTGCAAGCATGTGTGCATGTGCATGTGTGCGTGTATGCATGTGTGGGTGCATCTGTGTGTATGTGTGTGCATGTGCATGAGTGCATTTATGGTGTGTGTATATTTGTGGTGTGTGCATTTTGTGGTGTGTGTGTGTGTGTGTGTGTGTGTGTGAGTGAGTGAGAGTGATTGAGTGAGTGAGTGAATGTGTGTGTGTGTGTGACTCTGTGTGTGTGTGTGTGTGTGTGTGTGTGTGTGTGTGTGTGTGTGTGTGTGTGTTTCATGTTCTTTTCACAGCTGAAACACTCAGCTTAGAAGCCTCACAATCTAGCACATTTTCAAAAGCAAGACATCCTTTTTTTTCTCTGTTTTTTTTTTTTTTTTCATGTTACAACACAAGGAACCATATTTTTGAAAGACTCGTGGCGATTCA
>JADBJO010000063.1:336683-364183 GCA_016801955.1 Conus betulinus
GTCTGTCTGTGTTTGTGTGTATACATGTGCTTGTGTGTGTGTGTGTGTGTGTGTGTGTGTGTGTGTGTGTGTGTGTGAGAGAGAGAGAGAGAGAGAGAGAGAGAGAGAGAGAGAGAGAAATAGAGAGACAGAGGGAGAGAGAGCAGTTTACTGTCTGTGTCTGCAGATACATAAATTCAGTTCAAAATAAATAAAATACAATTAATCAAAGATACAGTAAGTGTGAGTGTGTGTGTGTGCGAGCGTGCATGTGTGCATGTGTACGTGCATGCATGCGTGTGTGTGTGTGCGTGTGTGTATGTGTGTGTGCACGCCCACAAGCGCACGTGCATGTGTACTGCTAATGTGTTGACAATGTGTGTGTAAAAAAGCACCTGCGAAGGCACGTATTGTTTCTGGTAGCAGCATATCATAGTGTACACAGTAACTATATGTTTCATCTAAGTCAGTATGTACAGAAGAGATGGGTGAATGTGTGGGTGAGAAAGTGTTGTGTGTGTGTGTGTGTGCGTGTGTGTGTGTGTGAGTGTAGTGTTTGTATGACGCATGTGTGTGTGTGTGTGTGTGTGTGTGTGTGTGTGTGTGTGTGTGTGTGTGTGTGTGTGTGTGTGCGCGCATGTGTGTGTGTGTGTGTGTGAGCGCATGTGTTTGTGAGTGCATGCACATGTATTGTGTACACAATGCACACAGTTAGGACCAAGTCATACACACCAACCATGTTAGGACTGTTGACCTTATAAGGACCCGCACTGTGGTCCTCACAAGGTTTCCAATCTATTTCAATTACAGAATGTGGCTGAGACTGTCTGACGAACTTTTAGACTAGTTCTGCAATGATGTTAAGTTCAGAATTTGATCCTCAACAGCTTACATACTTCTTAATCAATCCATGACATCACCCAGCATGTGTGTGTGTGTGTGTGTGTGTGTGTGTGTGTGTGTGTGTGTGTGTGTGTGTGTATGCGCGCATGTGTAAGTATGTGTGCATGAGCAGATGCCTGTGTGTGCACGAGCAGTTGCATGCATGCGTGGGTACGTGCGTGGGTGTGTGCGTGCATGTGCGCACGAATGTTTGTATGTGTGAGTGCACATGCGTGTTTTGCACATATGAATGCATGTGCATCTGTGTGAGTACATGCTAAAGTTTGCCTGTTTTATCTTCTTTGTATTCATAGTTTATGGTGCGTTTACCCCAGAAAACTAAGAAGATTGGAACAAAAGATTGAGATCATTGAGTAAGAGTGGGGGAAAAGTGACAGGGGAGAGAGGGGGGGGGGGGGGGGGAGAGAGAGAGAGAGAGAGAAAGGTAAGGTAAGGTAAGGTAATGTTGCTTATAGCCCAGCCAACCGCAAAGGGCCATATCAGGGCTGTCACCGCGCTGAAGTCAACTCACAAGCCGTTCATTCACACAGCCTTTAAAATACATCTAAAAACACGCCTGAAATGTTGTTAAAAATCTTTCCACTATAACATCTCAGATCTGATGAAAAATGTTAATCTCTTTTAAGAATTCAAAGATTGCATCAGGTGGAACATCTCTTAACAAGGTTTTCATGGAATCTGCTGTAAAATGTTTGTGTCTCACATCCTGCAAGTCCCAACATTCTAAAAGAATATGTTTCACTGTGAGTGGCACATGACATGGAATGCACCAAGAGCTTCTTCACTCTTTGAAAGGAGAGAGAGAGAGAGAGAGAGGAGACTGGGGGATGTGGGGAATACCACTGGGTGAGAAGGGAAAGAAGTAAGACAGTGAGAGCGTTATACGGGTAAATTATTACTTTTTCAAATGTCAATGACTTCTTTATTTCATTCTTGTACCATTCTCCAAAGTTATGACGACTCTGCTCATATTTCATTGTCACTTTTTGTAAAATGTCAGTACAAAAAAAAAATATTCTGGTAATAAACTGCCTTCAACCAGTCTATGTTAGTGTGTATGCACTCGAGTGCATGAATGCACCGATCTGTATGTATATGCATGTATGTGTGTGCATAAAGAGTTATATGTCTCAGCACACACAAACACATGCATTAGCCATACACAGATATGCTTTATGCATGCACCCACACCCACACCCCCCCACCCACACACACCTCTATACACACACACACACACACACACACACACACACACACACATACACACCTATACCCACATCCAGATGATGTTCTGTTATGTAGCAAAAGTGATCATGATCAACAACTGATAGTTGATCCAGTCAAGTGTAAAAGTCGCAGCTATTATATAATTCATTTATGACATTGTCACAAATAAAGACACTGATCTGATAGAGAAAGGGAAACTGTCCACTCACGGGCCACGACTACAATGTTCACCTAAATTCTGCAACCGCATCATAGGATGGTAACCTGGGACAGGTAGTTGGGGGGTGGATGGAGGTGGGTGGAGGGGCTGAGGAGGTAAAGGGAGGGTGGGGGGGGGTGGGGGGATAGACTGTAGATGAGGCAGTGATAAGTTTTCAGACATTCCATCTGATATGAAAGACTGTATCATAATGTTGGTCACACACTTAATCGGGACATTGCCCGTCAATCCATTTGTTGTGTTTCTGTCTTAGTTCCTGCATGGCGAATTAACGCAGCTATTCAATCCTTCTTTTTTGTAATCTTTTTTTCTCCTTATTTTTTTTTTTTTTTTTTTTTTTTTTTTTTTTTTGCTTGTTAAAGTCTATGGCCACTTAATCCTCTTTCTTCTCCATCTTTGAACCTGCTTAGAAGTGACTATGGCCCTTAAATCCTCTCTCTTTCTCCACAATAGCCCTTACCTGGAAATGACATGGCCATTAAATCCCCTCTTCTCCACTGTAGCCCTACTTGGAAATCACAATGGCCATTAAATCCTCTCTCTTCTCAACATTTACCCCCCCTACCTGGAAACGACTATGGTCATCAAATCATCTCCCTTCTTCACATTAGCCCCAACTTGCAAATCACAATGGCCATTAAGTCCTCTCTCTTCTCCACATTAACCTCTAACTGAAAATCACAATGGCCATTAAATCCTCTCTCTTCTTGACATTAGCCCTGACATGCAAATTACAATAGCCTTAACCCTCTCTTCTCCACCACGGCCCTGACCGGGAAATGACACGGCCATAAATCCTCTCTTCTCCACCACAGCCCCGACATGCAAATCACAATGGCCATTAAACCATCTCTTCTCCACCATGGCCCTTACTTGCAAATCACAATGGCCATTAAACCATCTCTTCTCCACCACAGCCCTTACTTGCAAATCACAATGGCCATTAAACCATCTCTTCTCCACCACGGCCCTTACTTGCAAATCACAATGGCCATTTAAACCATCTCTTCTCTACCATAGCCCCTACTTGCAAATTACATGGCCAGAAATCCTTTCTCTTCTCACTCTCAGATTTTGCTTCAAAGTAACTATGGCTATATAACCATCTCTTTCTTTCATCTCAATTTCTGTTTCAACATGACTATGGCCATGTAAGTTTCAGTCTGGGAAACAGCCAAAGCCAGTGAACCCTCTCTTGTTCATCCAGTTTCTGTTTAAGAAATGACAACGGCTGTTTAAATGTTTTTCACTCCTCTTCATCTTCGATTCTCCTTTGAGTGTGCACCTGGTCATTTACTACCACTGCCACCATCACCCTCTCCCACCCCCACTCCCTCCCCCCCTCCTTTATCCCTACACTGCCTTTGCATCTCTTTCCTCTCTTGAGGAGCTTTTCTGCTAAGCACACCACATCTGGGTGACAGAGCTGGGGGAAAAAACCTATTACTACAGACTTTGCAGAAGAATAATCATTTCCAATCAGTGGAACAATGAAACACCTTCCTTCCATTGCCTGCACAGGTATTTCTGATAGATTGCTCCTATCCATGATAAGGCTACTGTTTCAGAACTTTTCCAACACAGGTGGGTGGTAGTTATTTTGCACGCCCTGTGCACATTCCTGTCCCTCTCTCCACCCACACAGCCTCCTTTTCCTCCTCCCCCTCTTCCTCCTCCTACACACACACACACACACACACACTCACACACACACACACATCTACATATACACACCTGTCCCTTCCCCTTCCCTCTACCCCAACAAATATGCACATGTATGCATGATCCACATGCACACACACATACACATGCACACACCACTCACTCACTCACACACACACACACACACACACACACACACACACACACACACACACACACACACACACACACACACACACACACACATCTACACCCACATGCCCCTTCCCCCTCCTCAACCCCCACAAATACACATATGTATTCATCACACACACACACACACACACACACACACACACACACACAAATAGTTATCTAGTTACCATTTTTAAGAATGTTACATTTTAATCAGATGGCAAACCTACTCTACAGGTTTGGAAAGTACACACATACACAGACGCACGCATGTATGCATGCACACACACACACACACACACACACACACACACACACACACACTGTGGAATGGTCTGCCGCCTTCTCTGGGTAACACGGACTCTTTAAAGACTTTTAAAAACCTCCCTAAAGACACATCTTTTTTCCCCCGGACTGATTATCTCTTATCTCTGTGCACGAGTCTGCTTGTTTTGACGTTTTCATGTGTCTGTCTGCGTGTGTGTGTGTTTTTTGTTTTTCATCTATGTGTGTGTGTGTGTGTGTGTGTGTGTGTGTGTGTGTGTGTGTGTGTGTGCGCGCGTGCATGCGTGTGTGTGTGTGCGCTCTGATTTAGAATGAGTATTTTATAATATTCCTGTAATATGCGCTTTGGGCTCTAGTGAGGTAAAGCGCTCTATAAATATCCTTTTACGTGACATTACTTCACACACACACACACACACACACACACACACACACACACAAAGTGGTACTCATACATCACAATAATAAGTTACAGAAAAAAAAAGGGGGGGGGGGGGGGGGGGGGAAGGTTAATTTAATCTGTTCTTACAGGAGTAGACCTACTCACCCCACCTGAGCTGCTTGTACACTCTGCTGATCCTAAACCATACACCGCCTGTCAAGTTCCCCCTTTTACCCTTCAGGTCACAAAGAACGCCTCTTGCTGTGTTCTAAACCTTCCCACACACCACACTGCGGGATACTATTCAATACGATTTCCTTTCCAGCACCCATTGCGTTACAGACGAATTCTTTGTGTCAAATACGGAGGCTGATTTAATGAATACTTAAATACAAGCTCTGATATACATGGTACTAGCTTTCATTTATTATGGTCTGAGCAACAATATCCATATGGGGGGGGGGGGGGGGGGGGGGGAAGAAAAAGGGAGAAAAGTGTTTTTAAATGGTGAAGATGGGGAAGGAAGGGGAAGTCAGGGGCGGTAGCTGGTGGGAGAGAGTGTACACAAGATATGTGTGTGTGTGTGTGTGTGTGTGTGTGTGTGTGTGTGTGTGTGTGTGTGAGAGAGAGAGAGAGAGAGAGAGAGAGAAGGTGGGAACAGTAAAAATATATTTCTGACACTTCTGTAGCAAGTTTCAGAGAACAATATCTTCGCTTTGTAGTGGCTGTGAAATAATATTACTCACATATATGCTCTTAGCTATTTTTTCTTCATTGTGTTCATTTGATCATCTTGAGGAACTCAAGACTTCAAAATGACCATTACACTTTGTTCCTTTGAAAAAGGAACCAGTCTTGAATTACAAGCTTTGGCAATGGAAGAAATAACCTGGTGGGACCATTTTTTGTCCTTTTCAAGTGATGTCTGAAGTTTTCTGCTGCAACATATCTGATATCATCTCTCTATAACATGGGGACAAAATCCTGTATAGTCACGAATCTTTTTTTTTTTTTTTTTCCACTAAAGATCTGTCTGACGTAAGTTCTGTTTTATTAACTCATACAACAGCACAGATATGTTTCCAGAAATTTAAAAAAAAAAAAAATCATCAGTTTGAAAATACCGCCAAGTATAAGATTTTGGGGGGAGTAAATCTGTTCAATTACAGTGCAATAGCATCAAATAAAATTAACAAAATAAACATTGCTGCATTCAAGCAATTCAAGCAAATTTTCTGTGATGGTCAGATAAGTCATGTACCACAGATCTCTCATCACTTCCACCTCTAGCTTTTATTTAATCTGGCATGGAAATTGTCATGCCCAGTAAAAACATTATTGTTGGGTGGTAGAACCCTCCTACAGTTGGGAGAGGAGGAGTTGTGGGAGAGGGGGGAGTTCTCTTCAGATGATGAAAAGATGTACATGGATTGTCATAATACATCTTGATATAATCTTGCTTGAATAGATTAAGAGTTTGCACTCTAAAACTATGGTAACCAGGTTACATTCCAAAAACAAAGCATTGTTTAATTGCAACTGTTGCTGAAACATACACTCTCTTTTATGGAGAAACCAGTATACCAGTAACAAATAAACAAAACCCTGTTATAAAACAGGTAGTTTCCATCAGGTGAAACTGATGAGTGCTGAATAACAAACTTTATGTTCCCACTATAATAGTTCTGCTTTTCTGGAACACTACTGGCACCAGTAGTTAGCCTGTAAATCCCCAAGTTCATAATTCATCCCTAGGCTGTCGGTTTTTTTTTTTTTTTGTTTGTTTTTTTTTTGTTTTCTTTAAACAGCACAATTCTGACTATAATCATAACAGAATTAGCAATTAAAAATGAGTCGGGAAAATTCCCAGCTGGATATTGGATGGTATGGTGGGAACAACATGCCAGCCACTTTGCAGAATGATAATGATACATGGACTCTGTTCCCCAACATTGGGATGCAGTCACAAGGCACCTCCAGCGGGTAGGAGTGCTCTGAGGAATTCAGCACTGCTGAAACTGGCAGAGGTTGTGTGTGGCTGCATTTGGGGTTGCACAGAAGCTGTATGTGAAGGAATAGGAGCTGAAGGGAGGCATTGTGAACCCTTAAGTTAGCCTGCTTCAGGAGGGAGTCAGCTAGAATTTTCTTACTCCCAGCCATATGTCTTTCCGTGAGAGAGTTATAATGAAGCAAGTGGCAGCAGCACAGGTGTGAGCATCAGCCTGAAGGGAAAGACTGATTATGTGTGAGTGCCCCAACCTCCCCCCCCCCCCCCCCCCCCCCCCCCCCCCCTCTTGTTCCCATGACAAGCTGCCATAGCACTGTCCATGAACGGGAAGGTGTGCTTCCCCTTGGCTTGCTCCTGGAAGGAGTCTAGAGAGCAACTGATTGCCTCCACCTCCAGGATGTTGATATGGTTGTGCACTTCAAGATCCCAAGTCCCCAAGACGTAGTCTTTCCATGTGGGTATCCCACTCTGAATTGAAGGAATCCATGAACACGGAAATTTTTGTGAACCTGGAGAGAAATGGGAACCCCACAGCCAAGTGCTGTGATGTCCATCCACTCGCTGGTTGCCTGCTGAAACCACACGGACTTAACAAGGTGGCGCAGTTCCACTGGCAGATCTTTTGGTACCAGTATGCACAGAACTCAAGCTAGAGAGGATGTCTGAGGATCAGTCCCTGGGCAATAATGAAAGCTGTGTACACCATCATGCTCATAAGGAGAAAGAGCCATCAGGCTAACCTGAGAGGAACGTCCCAGCTGAGAAATCAAGTTCTGTGAGATGGTGTAATCTGTCTGGGGTGGGTGAGACTGTCACGTAACAGTCGGCTAAAGACATTCCAATGAAAGAGGAGGTTCGGCTGGGACATAGATTGTGCCTGGCCAAGAACTGGCAATACCCCAGCTGGGAACAGGTCCCATCAGTCATGCTGTGTAAAAAGAGCAAAGAGCTTTCAAGTGAGCCAGGACGAGCCAGTTATCGACTGAGATGGACAAGTGAATACCTTCTCTTCTAACCATAGAGAGCATTTCCCTGGCAACTGTTGTCAGCAGGAGGAAGGCAAGGGAGGTACTTAAGGTGAAAAGTTCCCCATCCCTTGGGATGAGGTAGTCCTAATGCACTGACACTATCTGTGGGTTCATTTCCAAGAGCTATCGCTGGCGGACATGCCTGTATAGGCTGCACACCTGTGAAGGGGGGACTGTCACAAACAGGGTAAGACTCTAGAGAGGGAGGGGCCATTTCCAGCAGATGACCCACAAGGTACTCTAGCCATCATATTTGTCAAGACCCTATCTGTCCTCAGCGAAAATGGGAAGGGGGTTCTCAGTGACAATGGGCTGAGGATATGAGTCTATGGGACCCTGGTGTTAGTCAAGCTGGTGGTCTTCCTATAGGCTTGGCTGGCGGAACTTTCAAAGAGGATGTGTGAGCCTCCCTCTTCAGCAGTTGAGGCAGATTCAGCAGGGGGGGGGGGGGGGGGGGGGGGGGGGGGGGGGGGGCAGAATATCTGAGGGGCCCTGCCCATTTGGGAAGCACCTCCTGGTTTGCCTCCATCCTCTAAAACTGAATAGTTCCCAAAGAAAAAAATTGGTGCTGGCAGGAATCATCTTCATGGTAGCCTCTCCTGATCGTAGGGGAGTTTGTACCTATGAAGAACGACATCCTTTCTGGCCAGCAGGATGCTGAAGTGAAGCCTGGCAGTGCTGTCCACCCATGTAGAGAGGTGTCCAGAGATCTCACTAGTGAAGAGCTGCAGGACCTGGTCTCAGAAAGAACCCTTGTGAGCATCCTGAAGATCCTGGACATCTTAATCTGACATGGCTGAGACAGTATCATCTTCCTCCCAGCCATGCATGCGCAATCTGTTGGGTGAATAGCAGGACATGTGCTTGCCAACGTGTCCAAGATGGCAAGTCAGGCAAGACAGCCCTTTTCTGCCAAAATCTTGAAGGAGAAAGATGCCTTTGCTGGAGGAAAGACTGCAGGGTTGCAGACCAGAAGGTGGTCCAAGCGGGGCACAGTCACCGCACATATGCCGGGGAGTTGTCAGAAAAGTTAGATCCAGGATCACCCTTTGGCTGTGTTTGAGGAAATGCCAGATGGAGCAGCTCCCAGAGCTGTCCAAGTGTCCCTCCATGGGGTTGGGATGGGAGGAATACCTCTAGGGGCAGCAGCTGATATATATATATATATATATATAGATATAGAGAGAGAGAGAGAGAGAGAGAGAGAGAGAGAGAGAGAAAGAGGGAGGCAAACTTCAGCAGAGGCAGGATCCTGGCCTGGGTTTATTGTGTGTGCAGACATCGTCCGATGGCAGATGGGCTTGTGGTCTGTCCAACATAAGGACGCTGAGTGCCAGACCTATCTGATGTCATCTTGAGAGTGGGGAAAGACCAAACCCATCTGCTTTTGGGACATATGGCCACTCATCCCCGTGGAGAAAAGCAGACTTTGGAGGGCCTGGAGGATTTTTACAAGGAGAAGGGGTGGGCAGAGAGACAGTGAGGGTGTGGAAGGGGAAGGGGGAGGGAGAGGGAGAGGGAAGGAAGGGGAAAGGAGGAGGAAAGGAGATGGGGAAGTGGGAGGCAGGGGCAGGAGGAATAGGGGAGACGGGTGGAAGTGGACAGGTGCAGGATTCCTTGGGGCACAGGTTGTGGACAGGGATAAGCTCCGGTGGGAGTTAGGTCCTGCTGACCATGTTGCGTGGGGTCATACGCCGAATGGGGCAGACCCAACTGCCAGGGCCCCAAGGAATATCAGAAGCCTGTTGCCAGCGAGGAGCATAATGATCCTGCATTGGATGAGGCCCAGCGGGTGGGCCCAGGGAAGAATCCAGGACAAGGCACACCCCAACCATCGAAGGAGGCAAGCGTGACTGTAGCAGTGAAATCTGTCACCAACATACACCCCTGGCCATGGCAGAGGGGGCTGGACAGTAAACCTCCATCCTTTGGTAAAAGCCCCCCCCCCCCCCCCCGGCCCTCCATGGGCACAAGACAGTGAGCATTAATCAGTAGGGGAGCCCTGTAGAAGATGCCCCCCCCCCCCCCCTTCCCCCAAGGGCCTTTGCGCCCTGGAGAGAACAAGACCCAAGTTTTGGGTACACTGGATGGCCGTGGTCAGATGGTAACACTGAAGTAGGGGACAAATCCTTCAGTTGCCTGTGGGTGTGACAACAAAGTCGGGGAGTGGTAAACTGTGTCATCCGCAGATAAGAGAGCCAGTGACCAGAGCGGATCCTGTTCTGTTTCAGTCACTGTGTGGTTACAGTCTGCCAGACATGCTGTCAGTAACAGACTTGACACACCATTTCGGCGATTAGGGAAGAGAGAGAGAGGACTGGACATTGTTAAACATAGACAATGTGTCCACCCTGACCTGTGTTTGATTCCAACAACCAGGAGGGTGGGTGAGGGAAGTGGGGAGGTCACGGTTGGGCTGCCGGCAAAAGCTGGATGGCAAAGCCTATACTCCTCTTATGTCATCTTATACACAGGTAAACTGTCATGGGGATCACCAAGAAACTCACCACCTGTCCCACTGTTCTCCCTCCCCTCAATGTCTCAACCAGGCAATGACAAGGGTGTAACGGCAAATGCTGAATGTTGGACAGGTCTCTCCTTGCCTGCTGAGCACCTGGAGCAGTTCCCACCATCATCCTTTTTGTTGTTCAGTGTCTTCAGTAGGATTAGGTGTTCCAAACCTAGGATCAACACGGGCAGGATGCGATAATAAATCCGACCTGTCCTAGACTCTTGGGTCAGGCGGATGTTCTTGATTGCACTGTACATGGCTGGGGATAAATCAATCATGATTTAATTTGGAGGAGAATAACAATGGATAAGTAATGACCCCATATTAAAGAATACAAGGGGGTTAGCAAAGCCACAAAATGTTTAAAAAAAAAAAAAAAAAAAAAAAAAAATAATAACAAGCACTGCAGTTGAGACAAGGGATTGGCAAGACAGTAACCTCAAAAGTATGAGCAGCAAGGTGCTTGTCTGTAAAATGACACACACACACACACACACACACACACACACACACACACACACACACACACCCCATTATGTTTTGAGCATTTAAGTAAACACTCCAGACAAAATGTTGGTTGTTCTTCACTGTTCGATTCAGGTAGTGTTCGTTTCCCGCAAGTGTTCATTTTCCCCAATGTTTGTACCTTCTCTGCAGTACAAATGTGACTCTGTGTTTCTGTACGACTGTCTGACCATACAACGAACATGATAAACGTTTCCAAAATTTTATGACATTCATCTGCTGCGGAATGACAGCTGCGAAGTGGATCACACATCATTGGAAGCAAAATGACTTAAAAAAAGAAGAAAAAAAGAAAAAAAAAAAAAAAAAGAAAAGAAAAAAAAAAAAACCAATAAAATGACAAAGCAAACCATGTCAGGACAGATAGTTTTTGGGACTGGTAGGGTTGGGATGAGGGAAAGACCAGGTTTGAACAAGGAAGGAGAAGACGGCAAAAGGAGAATGGAGGAGCCAGTATAGGTGGAGGGGGGGGGGGGGGGGGGGTGTAAGTCAAGGACAGGAGCACAGGGGAGAGGGGGTAGCCGAAGCAAAGACTGGGGAGGCTGAGGGGAAAAAAAAAATCATAATAAGGATGGAATGGAAGGTGGTAAGATATGATAAGATAATGTTGCTTATAGCCCAGCCGACCGCAAAGGGCCATATCAGGGCTGTCCCCACGTTAAAATCAACTCAAGTCATTCATTCACACAATTCATTAAAATACATCATTTAAAAACTATGGAAGGTGGAGTTGGAGAGAGAGAGAGAGAGAGAGAGAGAGAGAGAGAGGAGAGAGACAGAAACAGAGAGAGACAGAGACACAGAGAGAGAGAGAGACAGAGAGACAGAGAGAGAGAGAGAGACAGAGAGAGAGATGAGACGGGATGGAAATGACACGCAGTATTAATGAATTAGGCCTAGCAACTTCAAATGAAAATGGCCAGATGGGATGTGGTCAAAGCTGATGAGTGGGGGGAGGAAGGAAGTGGGAGACAGACAGACAGGCAGAGCAAGAGAGACAGAGAGCGACAAAGAGAGAGAGAGGAGGCCCAGATGGGATGTGGTCTGAGTTGATGGGAGGGACGGAGGGAAGGGGAAGAGAGAGACAGACAGACAGAAGACAGAGATAGTCAGACAGACAGAGATATCAAACCAACTTTTTTTTTTCTAAGTTACAAGCAGGCAGATCAGGTAAGGTGTAGACCACCAGCCCAGCCTGAAATCATACCAGATTTGTAAACTGGGGGAAAAAAAACAAACAAACAAACAAACAAACAAAAACCCCATATACTACCACATTGTTCAGCGGTTTTGTTATCATGCAGGATGTAGAACTTGCCGTCCCTTATTTAAGGAGATCTGATGAAGATGTGACACTTTAACTGCTGGACTGTTGTCCATACACCTTGACAGGACGTGCTTGGAAAGCGTGACGAAGGATGGCAAAGTTGTTCAATTTGCCTTTGGGGATCACACTGACTTGGATAACGATTGCATGATTGGGAATATTTATCAAATAATGAAAGCGTGTGTGTGTGTGTGTGTGTGTGGGGGGGGGGGGGGGGGGGGGGGGGGGGGGGGGGGGGGGAGAGAGGAGAGCATGGTGTGTGCATGTGCGATGTGACATTGTGCACAGAAGTGTGCATGCATACATGTGTGTGTGTGTGAGTGTGTGTGTGTGTGTGTGTGTGTGTGTGTGTGTGTGCATGTATGTGTGTGTGTGTGTGTGTGCATGTGTGTGTGTGTGTGTGTGTGTGTGTGTGTGTGTGTGTGTGTGTGTGTGTGTGCATGTGTGTGCGTGTGCGTGTGTGTGTGTGTGTGTGTGTGTGTGACAGACAGACAGAAATAGAGCCAACTGACAGACAGAAATAGAGACAGAGCGAATCTACCGAACAGAAAAAAAGGGGGAGACAGAATGAAAGGAGACAGGAATGGACAGACAAAAAAAAAACAAACAAACAAACAAACAAACAAAAAAGACTGTACACTATATCAGGGAGGTACAGGGGAAAAGTAGAGCAGAAGGGGGTGATTGGTGAATAGGGGTCGGGGAATGGTGAGGGAACGGATGAGGGGAACCGATGCATGTAAAAACACACAAAAACAGAAACTAAGAAAGATCATGGATGAGGGAATTAGAAACTGAGACTGTGAGAGAGAGACAATTTGAACTAGCAAAAAAAAAAAAAAAAAAAAAAAAAAGTAAAAAAAGAAAAAGAAAAGAAGAAAAAGACAAAAAGAACAAGAAAAAGACTGAAAGAGCACAGTTACCAACGAGCAAACATAGGCCTAAAAAATAGCAAGATGACAGTGAGGTGGACTCGTATCTGAAAACAACTATAAAAACACAAGGAAACACTTGTTTCATGACTCGGGCACTTGCCATTCATCCAACGGGCAACACCAATAACAACAACAAACATGTTCATCAGCAGTCTCAGCACAGTCTCTTACAATCACACCATGCATAGCGCTCCATTTAACCTTTCTGCTAAATGAACTTAGGAAGCATTAGAGACAAAGATAAGAGATTAAATGTTTTCCTTTCTCTTTCATTTCCTACCGTCAGCTGGCTGAGAAGATTCTGAGATGAAAACCGACAGTGGGTCGACAGAGGTAGATGTACATTTCCTTCAGATTAATAAATGAGAGAAAAAAAATTCTTCTTCCTCTTGGATACATAAAAAAAATTCACAAAAACGATGCTGATGTCACAGGAACGTAAAACAGTCCTAACCAAGAAGAGCTCTGTTAAAAAAATTTTTTTAAAAATGCAAAAGAAAACTCATTTTCCAAGAAAACTCATTTTCCAAGTCCTTTTCTTTCTTTCTTTTTTTTTCTGAATTCAGTAATTACCTTTTTTTTTCATTCAAACATGAGATCAGTCATATAAATAAAACTCATGGTCTGGGGTGGATGGGGGCAGGGAATCCTGGTGAGGAAAAGAAGATTAAGGGAGAGGGGAAGGACAGTGTAACAGGTGGAGGGGTAGGGAGATGGAGGAGTAGAGAAAGAAGGCAAGAGACAAGTTCTTCAGACTGCTCATCCCCATTGTGTCAACAGTGCAGAGATCCACATCGCCCCCCCCCCCTCCCCCCCAACCCATCACAATCTAGGAACCACACCACATAACAGGATTAAATCCCACCCAAATATCACCAAGGGCACCATGCAGATGGAGGAAACACTTCTAAAATGGGGAGTTTTGTTCATATTCACTGCTTTATTTACCATATCAAACTCTGCAACCTACAGCGGCTAGTTACCTCTCTTGGTCATATGCACGTGGCTCAATGCAGTGAGATAGGCACTCCTCACATCATTTTCTGTCCCCAGCAGACACTGCACAGCTGCTTCCTCTTCCTTGCCATTCTATGGCCAAACTGAAGTGCCCCTGTGGGCTAGTGCAATACAAGAGGGGTAGGTCAAGAGGGACTTATGATTTGACGTGATTTGGCGACACTGGGGGGCATGAGAGAAAAACTCACCATTTACGGTAGCATGTGAAACCTGCGCCAAATTCAGTGCAATAGGAAAAGGGTGAACTGCATAAGGGCTTGCAGGACAAGAGGCAGATGTGGATATGGCTGTATTACCCATGATGCAAGAGATGCCCCCGAAATCACAGGCTCTGTTCGTATGAATATTGTGGAGGCTGAAGTTGATGATAGAATTTTTTAAAAACACCAGAAGGCAGTCTTCATAAAATGGCATAGAGGGACTAAGCGTTGGAATGCTGCTGATGTACCACCCCCTTAACTTCATGCTCTCAGGTTATGGCCTCTACTGGAAGGTTTAGTGTCGGCCTGAGCTCAAGGGTACAGCTTTCAGACAGTCTTGAGGAGTCACCTCGCCACAGCGCCTGCAGATATGACCCTGAACTGCCGAGACTGAGACAGATTGGGAGGAGACTCTGAGAAGAGTGCCCTGGGCAGGACCTCTCCCAGCAGGCATCTGGAAGGGCAAAGGTTCATATCCCCTTCCACTTCCCCTCCCCCCACCCCACACTTCCCACTCCTCTTTGCCACAAAGATATTAGACAGCCTTGGTGCAGAGGGAATGTGAGCGAGTGCCCGGCTTACGGTAACTGGCCAGGAACTCAGGGCAGAAAAGTGTAGGGTGATCTTCCCCATGCTGGCGGAAGGCTTTGTCCCTGGATTACTGCTGAGACCATGGACCTCACTGCCATCCAGGACAGACCCGAGTGTAAGCAGAAAGATAGTCATGTCAGAAAAGAGGTCAAAAACACACATACAAAATGATGGAAAGTAGCTCAAAAGAATTGTTTCGGGGGGGGGGGGGGGGGGGGAAATCAAGCACCACCAGGAAAAGATCCCTGGAGAAAATGCACCAAGGGATGGGGCCTCCCGAACAGCAATCCTCCCAAGAGACTCCATCACCATCTTGGAAGGAACGACCCCTCGTTCACTGATGTAGCACAGATCACCGATCGGTGAACCCAAATGGAGCTACCTGATAGTTTCTGGACAGAAAACAGAAAGGAAAGTTTCACAGCTGGATGTTAGAGGCTTGGGCTGACTGAACAGAATTGCCTGCACACCAAGCTACCCCTTTTGTGCTGATGGTAATTATAGACAGTCAGTGCCTGAACCACATGAGTAAATCAACAGAGACTGCAAATCCACTAAGGTACCCCAAGAGGAAGCAGCTTGCAAATGACCTGTGTGCGGCTGGGGTTGACAGAGGATGTAGGAGGCCACAGCAGGTCCTACTCAGAAGCCAAGTATGGAGATGAAGAAACTGAAGCTCAGCACAGAGTATGCCAGACCACAGTTGCTGCTGGAGATCCTGTGGGAAAGTTAATCCTCATGGAAAAACATGCTTATGAGAAGTGATGTCAGGAAACCAGGACTGGTCCGTCCACGTTAGGGAATAACGATGAGATGGATCCCCCCAGCCAGCCTTTTGATCTCCTTGTGGGCAATCCAGTAGGAAGGAAATGCGTAAGTGACACATCCGTCCAGACAGGGACAAGGTAAGGTAAGGTAATGTTGCTTATAGCCCAGCCGACCACAAAGGGCCATATCAGGGCTGTCACCGCATTGAAGTCAACTTACAAGTCATTCATTCACACAACCCTGTAAAATACATAGATCTCCTAAAACACGCCGCCTGAAATGTTGTTAAAAATCTTTCCACCGTAAAATCTCAAAATACCACTTGCCCATGCCTCTGGATAGAGAACAGGAGAGACTGAAATGAAGAGATGCTACCTGAAGCACGTCATGAAGAAGTCAATTACCAGTGATCCCAGAGACCCTACAGAACATCCCGACTGATAGCTCACTTTGTCTGGGAGATCACAGAAGGCAGGATTATCAAGTCAGCCAAGATGGTCCTATATCCCTGCATGTCTGGCCCTAGGAGTGAACCCAAGTGAGTGACACTGTGAAGTAGTTTTCACGTGAAGAAGTTGATGGAACACACACACACACACACACACACACACACACACACACACACACACACACACACACACACACCTCCTGTTTTCACATAACAAGCCACTGTGGTGTTGTCAGTGAACACATGTGCCTCCCTTTGGTGGCTTGCCCTGGAAGTGGAGAAGCATGTGCTGAACTGCTCTTACCTCCTGCACGTTGATGTGTGATTCTGGACTTTCTTGGGGGGCCAAAACCTCAAAAGCATGCGAGAGTCTCATATGGGCACCCTTGTCCAAGTTAGGGGCATCCATGTATGAAGAGACATCCGCTGTGATGGGAGAGAATTTGGGGCATGATGGGAAAGGGCCTGCTGGAACCACAGTCTGTAGGTAATGGAGCAGTCCCACTAGCGTGTCTGGTATGAACACTGCACCCTGAATTCACATTGGGGGGGGGGGGGGGGGGGCTGGCTGGAGGATCTGGTAAAGGGGAATGAGAGGAGGTTGCTCATTCCAAAGGAACAGATCACCTTTATTGAGAACCGAGATATTCCAAGAGCTGAAACTCCACTGTCACCGTAGATGGGCATGTCTGAAGAAGCTGCCCATATGAGGAAGATGGACTGTTGCCGGTGACTGAGACCCAGGCTGGCTCTCTTATGCTTTTTTTTCAGTTTCATGTGGACATTGTTGGCTGAACTGAAAATGGTAAGGATGGTCCCATCAGCCTTGGTGTCTCTGCTCTCTGCCTCAGTCAGGGATGGGAGGCTGCAGGCTCCTTGAACTGAAGGCCTGGAGGTTCTTCCTAAGCTTCGGTGGGGGTGCTTTCAAAGAAGTCAGGCCAGAGGGGCTCTTCAGTGAGGCCTGCTGATGGGGTGGGTGAGGTACTTACCAATATAGGAAGCAGCCCTCTGCTTGGATTTAGCCGAGAACATTTATCAAAGAAATCATTCTTTTCATCAAATGGATCTTAAATTAGGAACACATAAACAATGAATAATAAGGAATGTAGTGTCTGCTCCCATTGTGAAACAATGCTCTCTGCCCATACAAACTAATGCAGCTTGCAGCACCATTTCAGTTGGTACAGACATAAAGCATATTGTACAATGGAAACTTCCCCACACACTTATTCCTTTTCTTCTGGTATGTTCCGTAAGACAATGTCCAACATCATTTGGGTAGAAAATAATTTTTTTCTGTTTTTTTTTTTTCTGTTTGTCTTATAATGTCAATTTCTCATTTTTTGCTCTGTGCATATATCATTATATGTGAGAACAGATTACATGAGCAAGCAACGATCTTTATGTTTTCAATGTAGATTTAGTTTGGAGTTATGGTCATGCAGCTGTTTCACCAAAGGAGCAAAACCTGACTGCCTTATTCATCATTCTTAACTCCTTCACTAGTCCAAGAATTGAATGATTACGCAGTGTTGTTAAATTCCATGCTATATAAATTATCGTCGTAGTATCCATTTTCATATTTGCTATTGTGTGAATTGTTACAGCATCCTTTCTTTATGTTTGTTGCTGTTGTTTTCTCTGTATTATGATTAAATTCAATTCAAACAATGAAAAAAAAATCAAATGTCTCCTGCAAAGCTGCCTTGCCAACATTCACCGGTCCAAACATCCATACAATCTGTCACATGTCATGTTTATTGTTCAGACACCTTCATTCGTTTTAACAATGCTGTAAACGTAATGTCACTGTCAGGTAGATGCCGGGGGTGTGGCCTGACACACCTTCAACGCTTCTGATCACTTTTTTTTTCCCCTCACCTTCAACACTTCATCACAAAATCAAGGTAGCTCATTGCTGTATACATTCTCACATAGGTTTATGCTTATTGGTAATTTTCAGTATTTCACAGATTCTCATGACAAATTACCTACACGAAGATCAGTCAAGGGTCCTGCCCACTGATTTGATTTTCATCTGACTGGATGTTGGCTGTAGGAAAGAAGACAACTGCATTCACTGCATTCGCCTTTAAATGATTAACATGACAAGACTACCGGTTTTGTTGGAATCACTTGCCTTTGCCAATTTCACTGTACTGGTTTTGAAAAATTACTATTGTAGTCACTACATGATGGCCTTAAGATGTGGTTGCCTCCTACTGCCCTGGCTTTAAGACAGACTGACAGACAGACAAAGACAGAGAGTGAGAGAGAGAGAAAGAGAGAGAGAGAGACAGGACAACAGGGTGAGAGCTGGAGAAACAGAGAGAAAGAAACAAACACACAGAGAGGGAGGAAGAAAGGGAGAGACAGACAGACCATGAGAGAAGGAAAGAGAGAGAAAAAAAAGGAAGGTGTGGAGAAAAACAGACAGACAGACAGACAGACAGACAGACAGAGAACAAGAGAGATTGAGTGAGATAGAGAAAGACAGACAGACAGAGACAGAGACGGACAGAAAAGAGAAAGAGAGAGTGAGAATGACAATAACAAAACTTTTTGTTGTCTGTGCAGCTTTACAGCCCTTCAGGCAATGGGGATCAATGCAAATTCTGAGCTCATCTCATGCAACTCTGATAATATTTTCGACATAATAACATACACATGACCACAGGCGCTACACGTGCTACGCACATACATACACACACATGTTCATATACATGTCAATTTATTCCCTCCATCCTCCCTCCCCCAACTCTCCCCCTCCACTGTCACCATCACTCCCCCTGCCCATCTCATTTGCACAAGTTACTTAAGTTCAGTATTATTTTGCGCACAATGTCCTACTTTAAAATGAATCGTCATTTGTAATATTCCAGTTTTCCTTTTCCTTTTTTTTTCTTCTTTTTATTTGGATTGTGAGAACACTATATCTTGCTACTTCTCTCACCACTTTTATTGTAATTTGAAAGAACGTTTGCCATGCTGTTTAGATTAGGGGACATCAGGGAAACATTCCTGCTTAAAACAGTTCTTTCAGACATCTTTGCAAGCTTTGCACTGAAACTGAAAATGAACTTCGTCTTCTGACCCATCTTCTGACAAGATGGACAACTGATGTGTTCCTGATTAATCCGGGCATTTAAAAACCACTTTTTTTGTTGTGTGTTGTTTCACTTCTTAGGCTACCTACTTTTAGTCTGAATCTTGACAGATGTTTAAATATTTCTCTGCTTACAAAATATCCTTAAATGAATGACACCATCTATATTTATCATTACTGTCAGTCTCTCAGAGGGAATCAAGACAGAGAGAGAGAGAGAGAGAGAGAGAGAGAGAGAGAGAGAGAGAGAGAGGGTGGGGTGGGGTGGGGGGAGATGATATCATTGTAGTAGATGAAACAATGGCTAAAAGGACTTGTTGCACAGCCAAGGCCTCACAGCATTTCTGCTAATTCTAGACTTCCCTTCAAATTCATTTATCCATATATATATATATATATATATATGTGTGTGTGTGTGTGTGTGTGTGTGTGTGTGTGTGTGTGTGTGTGTGTGTGTGTGTGTGTGTGTGTGTGTGTGTGTGTGTGTGTGTGTTTGTGTGTGTGTGATGCTGTGCTTGCACACAATAAACTGCATTCAATATCAAATTTTTAAAAAGTACTCACAACCTTTTCTGGTCACTGACCAGAACATCTTTTAATGTATTAGGATTTGGTGCATATTTCAGCAAAGGTGTGCTGTACAGTTGGCAAGTGAGCTTTTTCCTTTGTTTTAAATTTGTATTACAGTGTGAACTATCAATAGCACTTTCTTATCATTATTTTTGTTGTACTGTATCATGATTTTGCCACTAGAAAAATCTTGCTTAAAAAAGAAGTATGTCACTGAGATGACTGAAAATTTTATAGTCTTCGATTTATTCACCTCTTAATTCCTGCCTTACTGTAAGTGAAGGTTAAGCACTTAACTTAGGGTAAGTCTTTCATAACTATTTATTTGATAAATTCCTTCATCTGTCTCGTACACATTTTAGTTCTCTGAATCCTTTCAATGGCCACAGATTATCTTTTCAGGGGAGGATGCCAGACTACAGAAGCATACATGACGACTAATTAGTGCTTTGTAATGTTTTATCAAGATACAACAATTTTCTTTTCACAAGCCCAGACATTGATTTGCTTTATTACATTTTGGATATGAGTGTCAAATGATAAAAAAAACTATCAAAGTAACTCAAAAGTCCTCATTTTTACATGATTCAGTTTCATTTGTGGTGTTGTCCACTTTCATGTCATATTCTTTTACATGTTCTTTTCACCTAAATATAAAGAACTTTATTTTCTTTACCATTAAAATAGAAGTTAATACAGCTTTTTAAAAAGTTTTTCATCTTGCCACCAGTCAGGTAAGTTTAGAGATGAAGATGTAAACATGGAAGAAATATTTCCAAGGCACAATGCTGATGTCAGTAACTTGCATGTGTGTGTGTGGGGTGGGGGGGGGGGGGGGGGGGGGGGGAAAGGGGAGTTGGGTGGGAGGGAGCAGAGAGGGTAAGTGGGAGAGGAGAAGGGATAAAGTGGGCAGGGGAGTAAGTAAGTGTGTCTGTTTATTTGTATGGGGGTGTTTGAGTGTGTGCGTGCATGCATGCGTGTGTGTGTGTTCATACATGCTTTAACACTTTTCACTTCTGTTGGTTTCCTTGACACTGGATTAATCTAAATTCAATGCCAAGCCCTCCAAAATTTTTCTGTTGTTACCATTTCAGCGATCACAAACATTTTTTGTTGACCAGATGCTGCACATTTCTTAACAAATTCAAAATTAAAAGCAATGATTTACCTAAGTTTTGATATAAAACTACACATTTTCATGCATGACTTATCTTACAATCAGTCAATTGTATGTACCCAATTCTTTTAAAAAAAAAAAAAAGTCTGAACTGGCATGAATAAGTGATATTTAACCAAAGTTCCATATGTGCATGCATGTGTGTGTTCATGCATGAACGTATTCATGTGTGTGTGTGTGTGTGTGTGTGTGTGTGTGTGTGTGTGTGTGTGTGTGTGTGTTTGCATGCCTGTGTGGAGAAAGACAGAGGGTGGGAAGATGGATGGAAGGCAACCATGCAGGGAGGGGTGGGGGAGGGGAGGTTGACAAGACTATGAACACTTCTTTAACAATGTGCAACAATTCATGTGTGTGTGTGTTTGTGTGTGTGTGTGTGCGCGCGTGAGAGAGAGAGAGAGAGAGAGAGAGAGAGAGAGAGAGAGAGAGAGAGAGAGAGAGAGAAAGTGAGAATGACAATGATTATTTATATAAAGGCAAAAGTATTGGCTTTGTTAGCCATTTTTCATACTTGGCATTACTATTCTACGAAGCTAATACTAAATAATACAATGTATGCATCAGAGAGAGAGAGGGGGGGGGGGGGGAGAGAGAGAGAGAGAGAGAGAGAGAGAGAGAGAGAGAGCGTGTGTGTGGAGGTCGGACGGGGTGGTGGCGATCAGAAAGGAAATCTTGCCAATGTATGACGAGCGATCAGTTCACTTACTTTTCTGTCGACAAACTGACATGCCAGTTCCTTCAAGGCGGCGCGATCGACATGTCAGCTTCGCAAACCGCCTGCTCTCGCATAAACCCAATCTGCATCCAAAAGATACATCTCCCCTTCATCAGTTTCTCCGACGACATTTTTTCACATACGTATGTTTACCTTTTTTTTCCCTTTTTTTTTTCTTTCTTCGTTGTAGAGTAATGAGGCAGTTTAAGGTTATCTGAACACGTCCTTTTGTGGCAGACACTCGGAAAACATAAGGCGCGTAGGTTAAAACAAATGTGGAACTGTGACAGTGACACACACGGTGACACCGTCACAGTTACAGTACTTTCATTCCTTGAAATTCGCAAAGCGAACTGTGCCGTCTGCTTCTCTTCAACACTGAGACGCCCTGAACTACTCAGCCAGCCTGCAGTTGCACAGAAAGCGAGCCAACGCCTCAGCGCACGCCTGCAAGTGACATGACAAGAGAGGATGAAACCGAACTGTCTTGTTACGTCAAAGCCAACAGACGACTGATTTTTTCCCCCCCTTCCCTCACAGACCCTCACCCGCCAGCTTCGTCTGGAGACGCACCGCATGCACACTCACTCATACACAGACAGGTGTTTCGGGGGAATTGTTTCAGTTGAGCGCATGCGGCGCTGCACATACGTCGTGAATTTGAGAACTAGATTACTCAGAATGTTTTACTGATTAAATGTGGTCTTTCCCCGCTTATAGATGATAATTATATTGTTTAATGCATAAACCGTTCAGATATTTTACATGTTATATTTTACGACAAATATAGCAGTGTTGACAGGTGCGTCACAAACATGGCTTCCTGCTCAGATTCAGTGACGGACAGTCAAACAAACAGTCTGTCCAACCGATCAGACAGTCAAACTGGTAGCGAATTTGAACCAAATGAAATTAAGGGCTACTTAATGAAAAGAGCACGTTTAACAAGAAAATGGAAGCGTGTGTATTTCGTGCTGAAAAATTGTGATCTTCTCTACTACAGATCCGCCGAGGTAAGCGCAAGGATGTTGCACGAAGATATGTCATGAATGACCCTTTCCGATTTCGAGTTCCTGTATCGGTGTTTAACGAGTGTATGAGGTTTTCAGCTTCTTTTAACATAATCCATACATTAATAATGCTGGTGATTAATTCCTAATGTGCATTTTTGTATCATTGGAGTCTGTCAGTTGTGTTGCACAACCTACTAACTAACTTTCTGTGAAGGAGGTCAGATAAGCCTCATGATCTGGAGTTAGCTGGGGTGTTAAATTAGGCCTAGCAGGCACAGAAAATACAAAACAAACGAATAAACGAACACAATACTCGTTTAGAATCATGTACTGTGTATGTATGGCATGGGTGGTATGTGTTTAAATCAGTTAGAAAATGTGCAGAGAAGACCAATTGGCTGGTCTCGTGTCTGACGATGTGTGACATTGCCAAGCCTGGAAATATTGCAGACGAAGACATGACATAATCAGGGCTTTTACAATTCCACATCATTGTCATGATTTCTAGTCTGGAATGTTGTTGCCTAAGATGTGACATGATCAGGACTTTTAAAATCTTCATGACTTGTGATTCAAGAACCATGAATTTTTTTTACAGGATTGTTAAGATAATGAAAACTACCGACAGTCTGTTCACATTAAATAAATCACAAGAGATCATGGCAGTTGAATTATCTTATCATACCCATTTGTCAAAACCAACTTGTGAACATTTTATCGCCTGTCAACAATATTATTAACCTTTGAAATTCATTACCAATAATTGTTTTATAGCAAGAAAACTCAACTTTTTCTAAAACCAGCTTCACAAACATTGGGAAAGAACGTGGGACAGACAAATCTTTATTATATACTGGAAAACAGTCATACACCCAATGAAAAAAAAAAAACCTCATTTAAATGGCTTTGCAAACAAAACACTGCTTGCAAGCCATATGCTTCTTCTTCTTGTTATCTGCCCGCCTTCATCAAGCTGAAGATTCTGGCTGAACATTGATATGATATGGGATATTAGCCAAAACATTTAAACTCTAGCAAAGAATTTTTTAAATGATGAGATGTATTAAGGTTTGGAATATCACTTGTATGATTGTCTGTGAATGATGGACAAGTGGAAAATTTTTTAGTTGTCCATTGGGCAACCAATTGTTTGTTTTTTTTTTTTAAATATTGTTTATGTCATTGAAAGGAGGGTGAAAAGTAAGCTTCAGTGCAGACTAATCATGTTTCCCTCTGTCCCTTTTCATTTCTACACCATCGCTACCACCATGCCTCCCCCTCCCCCCCCCCCCCCCCCCACCCCCCCCCCCCCCCCCCCCCAACTTCTTGGTCATGTTTTCCACAAGTTCCAGAACGCTGTCTTGCTGAGGCAAGGCTTGTTCAATACTTAAATTTATAATCTTGTCAGATACTGTGGGTGGTATGTCACCCATACCAATTAAAGAAGCATTCTCACATGCCAGAGCTTGTGGGTGGCTGGTCACCCAAAACCTTTATATAGGCCACAGTCTTTACCACACATGCCAGGGTTCACTATTGGCTGTGTTGTCAGTTGGAGGACCATCAGACCAGGATAAAGTGGATGAGGTGTGAGCTGTGTCTCCACTTCAACTTTTCCTGAGGCAGAGCAGTTGGGCTTGGGGACTGATGAACTGATGGGTGACCGAGGAAGAGATGGAGACATAAAAAAGTTATCACCCATTTTGAGGATGCAATCATGCTGCATTAATGATGAAATCAATGAACATGCCACTGATTGCCTTCTGGAAGACTTGCCTTTACCAAAATTGGCCAGAACATAGTTTTCTATGATGATGATTTGGCAGTGTGTCACAGATCCACTCTCCTGAGAAAGTAGACAATTTTCTGAGGAAATTTTGCTCTTGCAAACAACACGCTTGTGTGGCAATCAAGACAGACACAGATTTAGTTTAAAGCATATTTTTGTTTGCCAGTGACTTCAACATAGTCTCCAAAACAACCACTGGCCACGCCTGGTCTGTTCCAATTAACAGTGAACTCTGCCTGAAGTATGCTGCATACAAAAAGAACTATGTACGTAGTCAACCCTATCTGCCCGTCAGCAAGAGTGCACTTCCCACCCTTATCATAAGTGACCTTTTGTTTGGTGGCTGCCAGCACTTATCAGAAACAGCAAAAATAACATGATTTTATAAATAACAATACAGACAACATCATACCAATTTTTTTGTTGAAATCTGTCAGTAAGTTTTGAAAAACTGTCAGTTTTTAATTCAGGCATCATCGTCATTCCGCCCCTGTTGGCCACTGTTCTAGTACAGGAAATAAAATGTTAGGTACAAAATAACAGAAATGTACACTTTGATTTACAGGAAATACTGTATAGAAACTGTATACAAAATTTGGAAACAGTTCTTGAAGTAGTTTAGAAGTTATAGCAATTTTAAGTGTGGCGGGCGATTCTACCCCCATTTTTCCGCTGTCCAAATTGCAATATTTCCTGTATTTAGCACTGAAGTTTTCACAAATGTTTTATAGCAAGTACCTCAGAAAAAAATGACTTTGCTTAGTACAACTTAAGAGAGTTTGACCAAACCACTAGAAACTCTGAAATGGCTATTCTTACTGTGCTGCAGTGCTTCAAAGTAGCCACATCATGCAAATTCGAAAAGCGCTGAATTGCGATTTATTACAAGTTTAACACTTTATCACACAAAAGCCATGTAAACTGAACCCAGGGAACTTACTTGTTCAAATAGTGTAAGTTGTATAGATTGAGAACACCAATTTATAACCAGATGTATCAATCACGTATGATACTATTGGCTTTCAAACTTGGAAGATATTTCATTTTGTCAGGTGCATAAAAACATCGCAACTTTAAACTGCAATATCTCAAAAACGACTGAAGATAGAGACTTTATTCTTGTTGTGTTTTGTATGTTTTTTCCATTTACTTTGCAATGATACAGATCTTAAGTATGAAAAGCAATATGCTAATTTTGGCTGCCGGTACCTACTTAAAAACATATCATCAGCTTGCAGGTAATGTGCATGGTCAGCGTGGAAATGATTGGTCTTCTTCCCATTATTTTGTATTTAACTGTATGTATATTCATGAATCAGATTTTGGAATTTGCATGTGGTGATGAGGGGGAGAGAGAGAGAGAAAATAGAAAAAAAGCAATTTGAACTCCATCCAAGCTGCGTGAATAGTGAAAACATGGCAATATTAAAATGCTTTCATTTCTTATACTGTCTTAAACACAGAAAGGAAATTTTTTCATGTATACCCAAGGGAACACACAAATGGTTTTATATCTGTATTTTCTGTCTTTCAGGCTTTGATTTCATGCGAACAGAACTCGCCATTGTTAAGTTGCTATTGTCAACTAGCTTGTCATTGCACTACTGACAGTTACTTTTATTTACTGTCATTTTATTTTAGGATGGCAAATAAAAAAAAAATTGGGGGACAAGTTTTTTTTTGTTTTTTTTTTACTACTTGACCCCAGGACTTTAAAATTACCTGGCAATTTCTAGCCCTGTACAGCACAAGTAGTTTGAAATTTATGACCAGAAAGTGAGAAAGAACAGAGCATACTTTTTAAAAAGCATTCTTGGTCATGATGCAACAGCTGAACAAGCTGTCTGTAACCGTTCTGATACCAGGCAGTTTTGCACCCGTTCTTGTCTTACCCACTGTCCCTGACAATGTAGCACTGATTGTAGTGATTCTGAAGAAGGAACTTAATACAGGTTGGAATCCACAGACCTGTACAAAGCACAGTTTACACTCACAGGGGTCTGCATACATCTCGCATACATGTGATCGGCATCTGCTAATAGATTTGAATATTGCAGCTTCAGTAAAGTTACAGCATTAGAGGATGAGCCTTCATAAAAAATAAACAAAAAATGTACAGATACTTAAAGCAATAAATAGTTTTTCACTTAACTGGCCAGGAAAAATGTTTGCGTTCGTTGCTTCTGTACATTAAAATTATTTCAGGATGGTAAAATCAATCCTTGTCATGGCAGGAATTTTCCAAACTCTATTTTTAAAATAAAAGTCATTTCAGTACCTGTGTATTCTAATGCACACTATCTTGACAGTTTGATGTATTTCTGCTTGAATTAATCGTGAGCAGCAAGATAACCAAATCACTCCATGACATTAGAGCCAGCACCTTCATATCACATGTTAGGCAGGTGTTCATAATGCCGAAGTTAAAACACAGCCTGGCCCAAGTGTCATAAACAAGCATTTAAGCATGCATGCGATGTGAATGTAGTCTTATGATGTATTACGTGTGTGTTTCCTTGAAGTGTACAAATGTACCAGGCATGTGTCAGAAATTGTATGTTTAAAGTCCATTTAATTCGCATAGTTAGCAAAGAAAGTTACTTGTGAGAACTTCGATTTGCGTAAATGGTCATTCTCATTGTGTGTTTATTTTCCGTTTAAAAAAGTGGGTGGGTTATACACACTTTTTTTTCCCCAACAGTCTGCATGCTGTTGGTAATTGTTTTGATTTTGTGCTTGCTTGTATATCTGTCCTAGGCTGAAAATCGTTTGGCAAGTAGGTGTCATTCAGTATAAAACGGGTATGGTACTGAAGACGTTTAAGCACCTTGTGCCTCACTCTGAAACTGTTTCAAAGTATTTGAATTTTTGATTTTTTAATCATGCACACACAGTCTGTATCACATGATCACTGAAATTTTTTTTTTTTTTTTTGTGTGCAT
>JADBJO010000063.1:366683-396683 GCA_016801955.1 Conus betulinus
GAGATGTTTTTAGTATGTATGTATGCGTGCACACCTGTGTGTGTGTGTGTGTGTGTGTGTGTGTGTGTGTGTGTGTGTGTGTGTGTGTGTGTGTACACATATAATATTTATTCACACATTTCTCCATGGCTGAATGTAATATTCAAAATGTAATAGACAGATGTTGATAATTTTTGTTGTAAAATTTTCCCTCCTACTGGTGTGTCTGTAAATTGGTTAAAAGCCATGTGAAGTTGTGATAACCTGGCAAAGATGTGGTTGAATTTTTTTTTTTTTTTTTGAAACTGTAATGGTATCACATTCTGTGTGGATTATCCCCAAGAGTTTTGGCATGAACGATGTCCAACTGAAATAAGGTGACTGCTAGTTCGCTGAAAGACAGCACAGTCTTGACCTCACCTTCTGTTTTTGTGATTTGATTCTTTTACTTCATAAAATGGTTTAGACAGGTAAATATCCACTAATTGTTGTGCTTCCCCCCCCCCCCCCCCCCCCCCCCCCCCCCCCCCCCTCCCCTCTCCCTCTGTCATTAACTTTCTGTTAAAAATTTGTGTATTAGTGATATCACATGTCCTGCCAGTGTACTGTAATTGATATGATCATGTATCCCATGAACCCTGATAACAGGTTTTGTTAGCTGGATGAGAAGATGCACTCAAAAAACCTAAAGGAAAAAAATCCTCATAAACATACATTTTGATTTGTTGTTCCACTTCTTTGGACAGATTTGATTAGTTGGTAGAAGTGTCGGCAAGTTTGTGCTTGTGTAGTATGTGTGTTTGTGTGACCAGTTGTTCCGAGAAGCTATGTCTTATCAATGCTAACAATCTAGTTTTGAGTACTTTTATAAGGTAATGTCAGTTGCTTAGACGGATCACATTTTTAACTGCCCTGTCAATATTTACATAATGACAGAATAGTGTTACTGTGTATAATCTGTACTTTTTTTTTTTCCTCTTCAAGTATTTGGATGTATTTAATTTAAATTGATAATGTTCTTCAAGCTTTGATTTGTAAATCATTTAATATACCTGTGCAATTTGCATCATTCAGGAGAGCATGTACTCTATGTACATTTTGTTTTGAAGCGAATAGTTAGTACATAGATATGACAATGACAGAATATCTGCAGATCTGCCAATAGTGCGCTGCAAGGCAAACTTTATTAGCTCTTTGATTGTCAGATTCAGTTTTTTACAGTTTTGTTTGAATACTGATCCCCCCCCCCCCCCCCCCCCCCCCTCCCCCCCAGTTGTCTGTATATATGTGGAGAGAGAGCTCGGAGAGGGTTACTAAGCAGAGGCAAATCATGTCATTTACTGAGCCATGTTTTATAATTGACTGGAAACAATCTGCTTGGGTTTGTGTATATGCGCGCACATGCTTGTGCAGGTGTGCACACAATCATTTTTTATTTTTGAGGTGCACGATGAATGAAAGTGCACCTTAAGCAGATTGCTTGAAAGCTGGCAAAGTTTGAAGACTGAAGACATTTATTCATTATACATCTAAATTTGTTAAAAGTTTAGGCTTTATTTGTGGAGGTGGCAGTGGGAGTACCAGTAGTAGCAAGCATTTCCTGCAAGAGGATTTATTTGAATGTTTAATGCATTCAGAGTTCTCAGATAATTTTTCATCAGCATCATGTTCTGTTGGATTTCCTTTGTGTATGGTGTAGTTTGTTAAAGTTTCAGGTCCAGATACATACGTTTAGTGTGTTCTGTGTCATAAACTGTAAATAACAGAAAACGTTAACTCATAACAACTTGGCGATTTCTTGGTGCTAACTTTACAGACCAGTTCTGTGTTTGTGTTTGTTGAAGAATGCATACACAGGTCTGAAGAGACAGACTAGGGGAGGTAATAATCTGTATGGTTACTTTCCTTTTTTTTTAATATATATAAAAGGTTTTATCTTCATGTTTCCAGGAGAAAAATATGAGTTTATTAAGTGTGTGTGTGTGTGTGTGTGTGTGTGTGTGTGTGTGTGTGTGTGTGTGTGTGTGTGTAGAACTCCCAATTCCCATTCCCTGTTTCACCCATCCTTCCCTCTCCGTCCCTAGTTGTGTAATTGTACCTGTGTGCCAAAATTTCGATCAGGTTTATTGGATAAAGTGTCAAGGTTGTGTATCAAGCAAAATTTTGATAAATCTGGGTGTGGCTGCAGATGCACCATACAAAAAAAAGTTGTTGTGTGAACCTAGTTGGTGTATAACAGGGTTTTTATATGACATATATATATATTAGAAACTTGGGCATCTTTTTTTTGCTCATTTTTCTTTCCTCTTCAGCAAATTTTGGGATCCTTTTAATATATATATATATGACACCTTTTAATAGATAGCATCAGCTGAACTCTGACCATACTGGGCTTGATATGAAAGCAGATTTTTTCCCCTTTTGGCAAGAATCTCTCTCTCTCTCTCTCTCTCCCCCCCCCCCCCCCCCCCTCCCTCCCTCCTTTCCTCTAGCCGCCTCCCCCTTCCTCCCCTGTCTCTCCCCTTCGTCTTCCACACATTTTCCTTCTCAATCTACCCTCCTCCTCCCTCCCCCAGCCTTGACCTTCCCTCCCCCTCCATACCTCCACTCCTTCCCACCCCTTATCCCCCTCCCCCTCCAGTTCTCCCTCTTTTCCTGCCCTACCCCACCGGTCCCTTTCCTCATCCTCTCTTCCTTGATCCCCACTTCTCCAAACCTCTGTCTTTTTTTTTTAATCCTACCCCCCCTCCTTTTGTGTTAGATCCACTTTAAATCTCTTGAGTGTCAGGGCTTAGGATTAAACCAAGAACCTCTGGATTTTCTGTCTAATGCTCCCCAAACTGAGCTGTTCCAGTTGACAGGAAGCACGGTGTTTTTAATGTATGTGAGGCTAATGTTTGAGTGTGGTGGTTTTTACTTGCTTCGAATCCTGACATCGCTTTGCTTCGCGGTGTGGTTGCATTAGAAATGTAACTTATGCAACTTTTCTAGCACAGAAGTGATGTGCTTTTGATCTGCCTAGTATGCTAACGATTTCCCATGCCAAATTTTTAAAAGATCAGACGAAAACCATGTATTTGTGGAAGAAACAACAGAGTTCATAAACACACAGGTACATGAACAGAATGTGTTTTATATGTCATGCGCTTTGTGTGTTAGATGTGTAAGTAATAAGGATACCCGACCACCCCCCATTAGTTCAAGGTCTTCATGTCTTTAGAGATTCAGAACATCAACTGATTTAAGGCCTTTTGATGTTTGCAGAAACTGGAATATTACGTTGGTTGCTTGTGACGGTTTACAAAAGTATGTGCTGTGAGCGATCCCTGTGGTGAATTACAAAATGTTACATGGGAAAAACAGCATTGGTTTAGTGGGAAGACTTGCTGCACAGACAAGCGGTGTTGAACAGAGGCTGGGACAATCAAGACGTAATTTGCAGAATGTGGTTCATAGATCTTTTTATACTATAAGTCAGGAGTCTATGACTGAAAATTACCTGATGAAGGTCCAGCCTTTCAATTTCAGATAAGTTCTAAGATGTAATTTAGCCTTTTGGGGTATTTTCTACTGAAAATCAACTCCAAGGGGTGATTTAGCCCGGTGTGGGTGGGTGGGGGGGGGGGGGGTGAGACTTACTTGGAGACATATACAGACATTTCGGTGTGCACATATATGAAGGCATTTTTTTAATAGAGTGACAGCAGTGCTGTCACTCCATCTCATTTTTATGTGTGAACTCCGACACTTCTGTCCTTCCCTTCTTTCTCTCAGGGCTGTCTGACTCTCTGTCTCTCTCTCTCTCTCTCTCTCTCTCTCTCTCTCTTGCTCCCTTTCTCTCTCTTTCTATCTCTCCCCCCCCCTCCTCCTCTCTCCCCCTCTCTCTCCCTCTCTCTGTCTCTGTCTCTGTGTCCCTCTCAATGTGTTCTCACCCCACTGTCCATGCCCATCATCTTAGATCTATGGGCAGAGGGTGTGGAAATAAGAAAGTGATGAGGGGTGGACGGGAAGTTGAAAATTAATTCAGCTGTGAACATGCCCCCCCCCCCCCCCCCCCCCCCCCCCCCTCAGAATGTGTTATTTCTAGCACTGCTGTTATTAAACAAGTAGTGCATCAGTGCGAAGCAACTTATGGAATAATGGGGAGAAAAAAAAGTCAGCATCATTCACAGTGATGAATGATGGGATCGACTAGGGGTTCTGGTTATTCAGAGACAGAAATTCATGTATCTATGGTGAGACATGTCCCACTATCATTGATGTCACAATAATGAACAGGCCACAACAGTAACCAGAACATAGGGACTGTGTATATTGACCACCAATGTACTATTTTTTTTGTTCATTATGTAATGAGTATAATGATTAAGTATACATCCTTGAAATTGATTTGTATATTTTGTGATTCTTAACGTCATATGAACAGTTAGTGTGCCAAATTCTAGTTCCATTTTGTTGTGTATGTACTGCTGAGAGGTTACATTATGATAGATAACGGATCACAAGCGAGTCATCATGAAATGTGCTGAATTTGCTTTTACCCTGAGACCTTAGATGCGAAAAAATCAACACCAGACAGTGTCAAGAACGTTCACTCAATGAGTGTGTGAGAATCCATTCATATCAGGCTCCCAGTGTGAAATCTTTTCAAATAACCTAATCTAGTCCTGCTTTGCTGATACACAAGCTTTTTTCTCGTTTGTTTGTATGCTTTAGTTTGTCTACCTTTGTGTGTATACTCTTTGTTTTTCTGAAAATGTCACCATTAATGGCAATTCATAGGTAAACACTTCCTCTCAGTGTAGTTCGGTTTGAGGATAGTAGTAGATGATGTAATGGAAATTCGTTGTAACTGATGATGTTACGATGTTTTCTTCACCGATTAGTTCTGCGGATGTCTTTTGAGGATAGTATTAGATGATGTAATGGAAATTTGTTGTAACTGATGATGTTACAATGTTTCCTTCACCAATAAGATCTGTGGATGTCAGATGCTTGCGTAGAGTAGTTGTTGATGCGATATTCACAAAAGCAAGAGTGGGTCATTAAAAAAAAAAAAAAAAACAACAGCTTATGAATAACAAATTTTATTTTGGGGGTTCCAAGTTAGCATTCATGTCAAAGACTGTTTTGATGACACACACATACGCGCACGCGCACCCTTTCCCTTTCCCTCAGTCCCTGCAAATGTACACAATACTGTACACACACACACACACACACACACACACACACACACATTCAATTTCTTATTTGTTATACAATTTGTTTTCATTGAACCCCATTCTGACTATACATATTAACTCAACTGAATGTTTGTTTTGCTCCTCCAGCCTGCGTGATCCTTTTAGAATCTTTCTGTCTGTATTATATGCATTTTTCCTCATTAATAACATTTTTATACTTCATAACAATACACTGTATGTAAGTGTATTTCATATGATCCCTTGCTTGTCTGTAAGTGTTTATTTTTTAGGTCTTTATTCACTTGCGGACAGTTTTGGAGCACACACACATGTACGCACACACACACACACACACACACACACACACACACACACACACACACACACACACACACACACACACACACACACACACACACACACAACACAACACAACACACACACACAACACAACACACACACACACACACACACACACACACACACACACACACACTCACTCACTCACACACACACACACACACACACACACACACACTTTTTTTTATACAAACACACACACACACACATTTTAATACAAACACACATGCATGCATGTAGGCACACTTGCACGCATGCACGCATATGCACACACACACACGCACGCACGCACATGCACACACACACACACACACACACACACACACACACACTATGTGTTCATTACATTGTTGCTTATCACACATTTTTGTCTTCAAATTCCTATACTTTGTCACACACTTTCTGGTTCTGTGAATTAGTCATTCAACTTCTCAGGTAACGATCGAAATGTCTTAATAGTATCCCTGCGTCTGAGACCATCCTCTCGTTTATGACACCTGAAGTCCATTGATGTCATTTGACTCATTAGCTGTATTGAACTTTCCATTCAATAAGAAAAAAAAAATCCCTGGTTGAACATATTGTCATAACAAAATCTTGTAACCCAGTGCCACAATGCCTTACCAAAAGAAGTTAAATTAAACTACATGTGTTCAGTGTTTCACTCGTATTTTGTGCTACTGTAATTTGAAAATGCAACTACTTTTCTAAATTTTTCTGTTCATTTCCAGTAGATGGCTTCCTGTGTACAACTGCACTGTGTGTAAGAAGTAATTGATTGTAATAGTCATTATATCTTTCTTCTTGTCTGCTCTTAGCAAGAAACATCCATGTTCATTCATTTCCCTGAGTGGGTTTGCCTTCAGTCTTTTTTCTGCCCCACCATTTAGGCCACCCTATACCCAGTTTTCAATCATTTATAAACAGAATGATCAAGTTAGTTTTTTACTGTTTTAAAACTTGAATGCCTATCTTTTCAATCAATGTATATACAAAATTTAGCTGTCCACTTTCTTTCATAGGTTCAGTAACATTAAGGTACTTCTTCGTGAAGTTGATGGTACAGATAGTAGCAATAATAAATTGGCTTTTAAGCATGTTTGTACATTTATATGTGTGAGTGTGACTTTAAGCATGGTTGCATACAACATGTTTTGAAAACGTGAATGTGAAAATGTCGAAAATGGCAACAGCAATACGCTGGCAACAGAATGTTTCCCCTCCAATTTAAATGAAAACGAAACAAAACAGCTTCTTAAGGCATGGCTTACTGAGTTTGTTCATGTTTTTTTAACCTATTTAAGTGGATTAGTTACAAGATTTTTAACATGAATTTTTTTTTTTTCTTTTGATCACCAGTAAGTATGTACAGTGCAGCAGGTTAAAGCACTGGTGGTCTGCGTATACAATCCAGTACATGTGACATGAAAATGAAAGGACTGAAAATTTCCTTTCATGTAAGCCTAATTTGGATTTTAGCCAAATTTATGGGTGGCTGTTGGGACTTTTCAGTCCATTATGGTATCCATTTGTCCATAGAGCTTATGCTAACCTATGTATTGACTTTGAAGGCATGAAGTCAAGAATGTGAGAATATAGAACATTGAGATTGTTTGAATATTCTTGTTGGTCACAAGTGTCTTCTTCCCTGAAAGCCTTGGTCACTTGAAAACCTGCTCTAAATCCATGTGAACAAAAATCTCTGAGAGTAATCAGCGCTTCTTACAAAAGTGACCATGATTGTGTCCATTTTTCTGTCTGTTTTATCGTATCATTAAATGGTAGAATCATGTAATAAACACCCAAACTTTGAAGCCAAGGGCAAGTGCTTTTGTTGCTGTCAGCGCCTGAACAGTACGCGTTTGTCTGTGTGCGTGATATGCCAAGATAAAAATTGATCAAGAACGTTGTGGTTTTTCTGCGTTGTGTTTTTCTGCACATTGAATCTGATGAAACATAGTTTGAATAAAAAACAAAAAACAGTGTCATAGAGAGTCTTTCTCCGGCTGGAAGACATTCAATAGACTGTGGAATCTAGAATTTATTCATGTACATCTTTGGGATTTCATATCTTTCCATCAGTCAGTGATGATTGTGATCTCTTACAGCTCTGTCAGAGCTGTTTAGCATTTCTGCCACCTTGAAACGGTCCTTGCTTCAGTCCACTAAATGAAGATCACTGATCTTTGGTTTGCTGTACATTTCCTTACCAATACACTGTTGATTTTCATTCAGTATACCTGGAAATTACTAAATGATTCATGATGATGTTCTTCACAACTGTTGGTGCAATGCTTGCTGACTGAGCCCCCTGTCCTGTGTGTAGGCCTTTTGGTCCGTCTGTTTAGGGCCTGACATTTGTGTAGGTGTTTGGCAGTAATGCTGTGGACATCTTTGCACTCCAGATTCTGCATTTAAGACTGTTGTTGTGGTCCACAAAGGAGTATGAAAATCTGCTGATTCAGCAGTCTCATGGTGCTTATTGTTGTACGTACACGATAGTTGTGAAGATTTGCTTGACCGAACACCTTTTTGAGATGATTCAAACTTGCAGTGGGATCAGTTTTGAATGCCATGACTTGGGTACAAGTAAAGAAATAGTGGTGTTTCAGTGTTGTGGAAAAGTTGAGTGGTATATTTTCAACACAGTTTTACTTATTTTGTTTCCATGTCCTCCACTGAGTTGCAGAATCATTCAGAAGTTTCATGCTGCTACCAAGTGACTGATGATAAAGTAGTTGCATACATTTATCTAATGACGATGAACATGGACGCCTCCATCATGTGCATTGGAGCATGTTCACCTTGGTTATTTTTTGGACATTGCTGTAATCTGTTGCTGATTTTGAATTTGTTGACTCTTCCTGTTCAAACTTGTATTCTACTCCACACAAGATGTACTTCACCAGGGCAATGATGAGGTTTGTTTTGTTTTTTTTTTGTCGCACTGACATATATTTGAAATGGGATTGACTGTTGATGCTTTGTTTATCACTGTTTTGTGCACAGACATTGTCACAAGTGTGTAGATTTCATACGACAAAATGAAAGAAAAAAAAAATCCAGGTCTGTCCCAGGAGAGAGGAGAGAGGAGGTAGAATATTGTATGCTTGAGCATGTTAAATAGAATGTTGTATGCTTAAGCATGTTAAGTAGAATGTTGTATGCTTAAGCATGTTAAGTAGAATGTTGTATGCTTAAGCATGTTAATGTAAAAGTGAAAACAAAGATACTGTGTAACAACTGAACTGGTTCCGTCTCTTCTGGCACGTACTCTTTCAGCAATGTTATGCAGCCATGATTACAATTCTGGCACCATATGTTGGCATATTTTTTTTGTATACGTTATGAAGGTTTTGTGATGGGATGGAAGTTTTTGAGAGAAAAAAAAAAAGAGTTTTGTAAGAATACCATTGGAAGGCTATATAATTTTTTTTTTTTTTTTAAAAGAAAGGCTGACATGTTGTGCTGTGTTTTTCCTCTATAACATTTCTTCATGTTTTTTCAAATGATCGGATCATCAAGAGCCGAGTCGAACTGTTGTTACAGATTGAAAGCTTTTGATATTATCTGTATTCCCTTCCATGTATCAGTCACTGGACACCCAGGCGCAGCCTGTTCACGTTGTTTCCTTTGTGAATGTGTTATTGAGATTGTCACATTCATGTAATTGTTTGAAGATATGTATATGTCACTCAGTGTGTGTTTATGTGCACTTGCATATTTTGAGTGTAAGCTTGTGTATATTCGATTTCTGTTTTGCCCTTTACCTAGTGCTGCTTGAGCGGATCTTGTGGATTGTGATGTGTCAGCCCCTTGAATATTCAAGTGTTTTGACTTTGTGACAGTGGGAAAGAGCACCAGTGACTTTTGAGAACAGAAATTCTTGGTTGTCTGTGTTAAGGACCTTGGTGGTGGTGATGCAGGCACTGGTAATTGAATGCTGTGAAATGTGGTGGGTTGATTGTTGTGAAGGTTTTTAATTATGTCCAATCGTCTAATGTTGTTGAGCCCTGATATGGCCTTTGTCGCCTTTTTTTTTTTTTTGATTTCAAGCAATAAGTAAAATAAAGTGCTAATTGGCCTTTTAATGTTTTCCTATGGAACAGTCTTTTAAATACTCTATACTATATTTTGATAGATTTATTTACCAGCTCATAGATCTTTCTTAAAAAGGGAAAAAAAAGTGAAAAAGAAAAAAAAAAAAGGGGGGGGGGGGGGGGGGGAAAATTGTAGTCTTCTTTCTTCTGACTTTTTTCTCCTTATGTGAAGTAGCTTGTCCTAAAATTAGATGTTGATAATGGAAATATGATGCCTATAGATGTAAGTTGTAATATTTCCAGTTTCATATTTGTGATCTGTAAAGACAAGTGTGTGTGTATGTATGTTTGTGTGCGTCTGTGCGCGAGCATGCGCCAGATACTTAGGAAGATGCGATTCACTTCATTATATTTGCACCTGTTCGCTGAAATTGCTGTCTGTGCTAGCAGTTAGGGAATCACTAACTCAGCAGAGGTGACTATAAGAATGTACTGCACATTTAAACGCCGTAAACCTAACTGAAAAGAAACCAGATGTTATTTGTCATTTCTAATGATTTAATGGATTGTCCCTTGTATAAAACTTTTTTAAAAATGAAATAAAATGTATGAAAATAACAAAACAGTTAAAAAAAAGAAAAAAAAAAGGTGAAAAGAAGAATTCAAGGAGTCATTTCTTTAACGGGAAGAGGTTCCAGTTTGTTTACTACTGGCATGTTTTGATATCAATTTGGTGACCCTAAGTACCAGTGTAGTGCGTTTTAAGTTTATATTACATTGCAGATCATAACTTTTTATTTGATTCTGCTTCAGATTCGAACCTGCTACAGTAACAAACAGAAACATTGAAAGAAATCAGTCTTTCATACTTGAGATGTTTCATCTGTATTTAAAGTGACAGTGCGAAAAATGTGAACGTCAGGAAGAAAAGATTATTCATAAGGCTTGACCATCTTGGTGAGCTTAACTCTAAATTGTAGAGATTCATTCTTGTGTCTGCAATGCTGTTTCCTGTGATGCCTTAAACAGAGCTTGACTTTGATTTTCCTTTAGGGCTTTGCTTTCACGTAGAAGCCACATAACCTCTTCCGAATCTTTAAAGCTGCACTTGCTGGTTTCATCTGGTGGTGTTTTGGGGGCTAACATGAATGGCTTCCTAATACCTATGCATGATTATCCACCCCCTTTTTATTTGCATAGTTCATCATCATTATCGTGAAAGTGATTAACATAAGAACAATGATAATTGCTGTGTATAAGCATACTGCTTTGTGTACATTGGTTTGAATTTGCTGCATATTTTGGGGGTCACAATAATCAGAAAAATTCCACGTGATCACACTGTTTTTGTCTGTATATGAAAGAAGGGATGACCCAGAGGAAGCGTCAGACCAAGAAATCCACAACCGACAAGTGTAATCGTGTGAGGGTATGTTTGCGTTTTATTGAGTGACTCAGTGGTGTAGCATATGAATCCACTGACAGACTCAACTACGTTTGTGGCATCCTTGAAAATAGGCAAGTCTGCTGTAGCCGTCTTTTTCCATGTTGGTGACTTACTATATAATTACTGAGTGTGGTGACTTATCTGTAATCAGCTAAACAGTGATCAACTTTTCTTTCTGGTAACAGGAATTAGCAGAAGAGCTGCTTTTTTTTTTTTTCATTTGGTAGCACTAATAGGCAGACAAGGGGCCAAATGTTCTATTTGTTAGCATGAATAAGCTGAAGAGTGGCCGTTTTCCAATTCGGTTTTCGTGAATAATCAGAAAAAGGGCCCACCTCTTCATTTGGCAATGTCAGAAAGCAGAAGAATGGCGAGTTTTATCATTATTTGATGGGGACTAGGCCAAATACCAGCAGGTTTTCCCTTAATGATGGCATAGATTACTGAGGGACACAAAACTTGATAATTATCCTTTTTCAAGTGTGTTAAGTGTGATCGTGCTGTAGTTGAGGAATGTCACATCAAATCTGATGATTCAATGGAAAAACAATCAGAACATTAAGGCATGGAATTTCTTTGCAGTTCTCAAGAAGTGGGACAAAGGAATAGAATAGATAGAACCACATGTTATAGGCTGCTCGTGTGTGTGTGTGTGTGTGTGTGTGTGAGACAGGAAAGCAAGTGTTTGAAGTGACCAGGCATAATTACATCATGTTTGTAGACTTTTTTCCGTTAGTTTTGTTACGCAGTTATTGTTTTTGTTTCCTTTTTGTTTATCTTATATGCTTTGGGACCAGTTTCAATTCATTTCCATTGCTCTGAGTTGGGAGATCAAAACCTGTCAGAACTGATGAAGCAGTTTTACCTTGACAAGGGTTAGAGTTAAGGAGAAAGCCTGTTGATGCAGTGAAAAGATTGCTGAGCTTCTACAACGTAGCAAGATGATTAATGCATAGTAGGAATATCACCAAAAATAGTGCGCCGTACAGAGATATCACCAACAGGGAATCAACTTCTAATGCAGTCTTGGGGGAAAGAAGTGTGAAGTTTATTCCACCAATAGCTGAGCCGATGTAGGTGTCACATGCTCAAAGTGTGACCAGTGTGGTTTGACATGCATTCAAGTTAACTGTGTTGGAACACACACGATATAGCTGATCTGCAAGTGCAAGTGCTCAAGCATCGGCCACACTGCTTTTTGATGCGTTAATCGGTGAAGTGTTGTCATCAACAATTGTAAAAATGGTCAGTAAGAATAGTTTTTATGCCCTGCTACCCACAAAAGAAGAAAAGACGGTGTTTTTTTTTTTTTTTTTTTTTTTTTGGGGGGGGGGGGGGGTTTACTGTTGTGGTGCATGCAACAGTTCTGTGTTATAGGTGTCCTTACTTTCAAACTATAGATGAGGAAGTCAGATAACCTCCATTGCTGTGGGCCAAAACTGAAGTCCTAGAGGATGTTTTTCCTCCCTTGCTTTCAAAACAAACTTCTCTGTTTTTCGTTAATTTGTTCGTAATTTAAGTGGTATTCTTCTCTGTTGATGTTTTTTTTGTTTAAAATGTTCCTTTTCCCAGCTTACTCTCTGCGGTAAATGTCTAGATTAGATCTACCACTTGTGTTAACTCATTTTGTATTACCTGCAAAAAAAAAATGCTGGTTTTGTTGTTGTTGTTGTTGTTGTTTTTATTTTTATTTTGTTGTTGTTGTTGTTGTTGTTTGTTGGCTGGTTTTTGAAAGTCAGCAAAGTGTAGTTGACTTTTGACCGGTGTGCAACCAATATTCTGTTTACATTAAGAGGCCTACTTTGTTTATAATGTTCTTGTTTGCTTCTTTATTTACCATTGTTGTGGTTAACAGTTGATGAATGGTTCATCAATGCAGAATATGATTATGGAAATAATGGCAGATGCTCAAACTTATTTGCATATGCATGTCATTTTGTTATGTTGTATACATTTTATTACTGTTTGTGTTGTACATTGAGGAGTGTTCTGTTGTTGTTGTCAGTTTCTTTTTTCCCCCTTTTTTTTCGTTTGTTTTCGTTGGAATTATATATGGCTTAGGCTTAGAGCAGCAATCATGTGTGTGTGTGTGTGTGTGTGTGTGTGTGTGTGTGTGTGTACATACAGAGAGAGAGAGACACACAAAAGATGGAAATTACAGTACTTTCAAATATTCCACTCTTTTGCCTTTTTCAGTGATGTTAGAAATTTTCTTATAAAAAGTTGTTCATTTCTCTTCTGTGCAATGTACACAAGTTACATGTGACATAAAGAAGTGATGTCAAAGCCCCGTTTCTTTCCCCCATCTTCGGCCTCCTCAAATATTTGATGCCTAAGAGACACGGAATAACCAAGGGGGGAAAAAAGAGAGACAAAGGACAGAAATTCTTTTTTAAACACATTGAAGTCATGATATAATTCATGTATCTCGAATAACATTTTGATGAGACGAATTAAAGGTAATGTCTTGGCTCAGGTTGCATCAGATCCATTTCATTTCTTTGAATACAGAATATGGACAGCATGCTCTTGTGTGCTTCCCCTTGTCCCTCCCCCCCCCCCCCCCCCCCCCCCCTTCCCCCCTTCAATGCTTTTATAAAGATTTGTTTGATGAGACTCCCCTTCACCCTCCTCCGATCTTCTGAAATTTGGAAGAGTAGTCCCTTCCCCCTCACCACCCTGTTTTCGTAAAGATTTGAAGGTACATCTGTGTCAAGACTGAAGTGATGGTTTTTGTCAGAATACTAGTTAGTCCAGGCTAACCGCCCCCCCCCCCCCCCCCCCCCCCCCCCCCCTTCCCCCTCCAGCAGCCAATCTGCCTTCTAATGCTCAGTATCGTCCGATGCCACCGTGTTGAGCATTTGTGTACATGAGCGAATGGATGTCAAAAAAGTAGTTGAGGAAAAAAAGAAGTGTGGATAAATGTTTCTGTCATTATGAAAACGACGCCCAAGATATGTGTATGTTTCTGTTTGTTATTTCATTTGTGCATTTTCTCTATAAACCCCGCATTCCGAATATTGCAGTCCCATTCAGTTCACAAGTCCTACAGAAAATGATCGTAACCAGAGTGCACAGGCTTACATTTCTTTTTATGTTTGAACATATTTGCATGAAATTATTCTGGTAAATCAGGAATGTGTGTATGCTGCTTTATTCAGATACAATGAAACCTGGAGAACTTGTGAAGGAAGAATAAACTTTTGTGATGGAGTCAGTTCTGGTTTGCAAAGATTGTCTCTCACTGATGTATGCTTGACTGTTTTCTTCTCTCTCTGTCTTTGCGCCTGCATACACATACATACCTGGTGAATAGTTAAAGATCAAAGAACTCCAAGTAAGAGGTCATGGTGGTGCAGGGTAGTGTGATGGCTTGGTTGGGGATTCATGGTTGGAAGACTTTAGATGCATCTGTTGGGGGTTTTCGACAAAGGTGAAATTCACCCTTTTGGATTTTGCTCATTTCGGATGAACTGACATTTTTTTTTTTTTTTTTTTTTTTTTTTTTTTTTTTTTGTAGACTATCGATTTCGACACTATCGAAGCAAAAAAGTCATTGTGTTGCTTTGCCTTGCCAATCGTTTCCGTTCGCCTTTTCTTATTAAAGATCTGCATGGCGCAAAAAAAAAAAAAATTGTCATTAATTTTTGTCATGGCATAAAATGAATCGATTGCATGTTTGGTCAGTTGCTGTGAAATTTTAGGACAAATGCTACTTTTATAATTGAATACTCGTGTGTGAGTGTGTCTGTTTAAGAGTGTGCGAGAATGTGAGTCAGTGTCCATGTTTCTATGCCTACGCACAGGTGCATGCGTGCATGTGAGAATGTGTTCATTACGTGTGTGTGTGTGTGTATATATATACATGCAAACATGCACGCGTGCATGCATGTGTCGCAGTCTGATATTCCCTTTAGTAACAGGAATGTGAAAGGACTTCCAGTCAGTGAAAACCAATGCAGTTAAGTGAGACAATATGAATCCGGATGTCACAGAGTTTTTCCGCTCCTGGCTGCGCCCGGGGCTTTTACCCAGAACTGTCGAGTGTGATGTTGACTCAGCTAGGTAGACAGGTACCACGAAGTTGAATTTCATCCAAACAGCCTTCCAGGGATGTTACGAAAAATGTTGTTTGAATTCCCTGACCAACACTGCTTGTGTCCATATCTGGCACCAGGCTGTCGCCATGATGTATTTATTACTAAAGGAAGTGCACAGTAGGGAGCGGAATAGCCTAGTGGTAGAGCGAGGGACTGGTAATCTTGGGGTTGCGGGTTCGAATCTCTGCTGGGCCGTTTCGGTACAGGGGGATTTTTCCCTCAAAGTTAACATTGGTTCTGACTCCATTTCCAATACAGTCCTTCGAATGAGACTATAAACCGAGGTTTCTGTGTGAACGCACGCACAACAGCTTGCACACACGTAAATTCCCATCACCAACATTTAGAAGAGAAGGCCAGTTTGGCCGTTGGTATGGATGACGCGTTACACATAGAATGCTCCTTCCCCAAAGTTGGCGTATGGTTGCCTGGAACGAGCAGCATGGGAGTAATGCCCTTGAAGAGGTAAGGAAGATGTGACAGAAAAAAATAAATCAATGAATTAATTTTTTTTTTTTAATTAATTGATATGATCATCACACAGCACATTGTGCAACACATGCATCGGTTTCATTTCCTTGTGCTACCATCGTCCTCGCTCTGCTTCCTTCATACAGACACACGTGCGCGCGCGCATGCACACATGCACGCACGCACACGCGGGCGCGCGCGCATACACACACACACACACACACAAACACACACACGCACACACACACACACACTGATACACCAAACTTTCAGCGCATATAAGTACGAGCACCCGGTCAGTTCACTATTCAGGCACCTACGTCGGTCACAGGTGAAATGTAATGGAACCATGAGGGAAAGCATTCACGGAAAAGTAGGTTCTTAAAAAGAGAGTTCAGTTCAGACCGACCGGACAAATTTCGCATGGATGGCTGGGGAAAATATGGAAAAGGAGATGCATGCTTCTGCTTGTTCTGTCGTCTCCATGGAAACCACAATCATAGAATGGGCTTGAAGCTACATTTGAGTTTGTGTACAGCGTTCAGCGAAAACAAGCACATTCAAATGATCGAAAAAAACCGACATGGTCTGTTCGTAAGGTTGCTGGAATAGCTCAGCTCAAATATTGAACCGTTTGAAATTACAGGTGCTCTCGTGTAAATGGGGTATGTGGGGGAAGGGAGAGGTTGTTGCGAACTTCCACACTATTCTCAACCTTCAAACAGATCTTCAAATCCTGTTTATATGGATGTTTTTGCCCCGTGCCCAGCCTGGAAAGTGTCAATAAGATCAACTCGATGAGTGTGGCCGCTTAACTGAAGAAGTGTCAATAGTCCTTGTACATACGTAGGTGTGCATATGTTTGTCATATCACCGTATTTTTCTAAACGTTTTTTTTTTTTTTCTTTTTTTCTTTTTTTTTATTTTTTTTTTTTTATTTTTTTTTTTTTTGGCCCTGAGAATTTTGCGCTGGATTGTATATGCTTTAGTCATGCTGAATTACAAAAGAAAAAGAAGGTTGTCATGTGGTTTCTGACATACATTAAAAAAAAAAATCCTCAAATAATGCCATATATATATATATATATATATATATAGATAGATAGATAGATAGATAGATAGATAGATGTGTGTGTGTGTGTGTGTGTGTGTGTGTACAGATATACATACGTACAGATATATATATATATATATATATATATATATATGTGTGTGTGTGTGTGTGTGTGTGTGTGTCCAAAAGAAAAAGGCACAAGAACAACAAGCTGTCGTGATTGTAAATGAAATTGTCGGCTTAATTTATCTTCTTCAGCAAATGACATCCTCCCTGAGTGCCAGTAGGTAAGGTAGTGAGGGAAGGAACGTAAATATTTCAATATGACGTAAAATAAAACAAATTACGTACTAGAATGATACGTAACTCGACAGACGTGTCACAGGTAGTAAGTTGATGAATGAATCTCTCTCTCTCTCTCTCTCTCTCTCTCTCTCTCTCTCTGTATGTGTGTGTGTGTGTGTGTGTGTGTGTGTGTGTGTGTGTGAGTGTGTGCACGTGCGTGTATGTGTGTGTGTGTGTGCGTGCGTGCGCGAGTGCGAGCACGAGTGCATGTGCTCGTGTGTGTGTGTGTGTGTGTGTGTGTGTGTGTGTGTGTGTGTAGTCTTCAATTTAATGTCTATTCACGTTATGTGGTCTAGACACAAAATAGCAGAACGCACCAACACTTAGAAAATAAACCAAGTAACATCCAATAAAGATACAACATCTGCATCTCTTTACAGGTATGTAAAAATCGGACCCCGAGTCAATGCTAATCCAATGTCACATATTAGTGGGGACTTATTTAAAATTTCATCCAGGGAAGATTCAGCTAAAACAAGTCAAGTCTTATTTTAAGAAAACGGTTCTCATCTAGTAGTTTCTGCATATTTGATACTTTTCTCGCCACAACTGTATTTCATGTCATTTGTACATTTTGTTTTAAAAGCATTAAGTTTAAATCTGTGGATCAAAGACGTCATTGACCTTACATGAAGTGTGTGTGTGTGTGTGTGTGTGTGGGGGGGGGGGGGGGGGGGGGGGGGGGGGGGGGGGGGGGGGGGGGGGGGAGAGACAGAGAGAGAGAGACAGTGAGAGAGTTTTGTTAAATTAAATCTCCTCATAACTTCATACGTGTCTGTTTTCAGGATAGCCTCCCCACCCCCCGCCCTCCCCCCACTCCCTACACCCAAGAAAAAAAATAATAAAAAAGAGGGGAAAAAAAAAATGGTTTACAACAACACGTCGTCCAGGTCGTCTAGGACAGGAGAAGCAATGAGGTTCCGCTACAAAATGATGATGGTGAAGCATGTTGTTACAGGAGAAGTAATCAGACACCGTAACAAAATGATGGCCAACAATGTTACAGAAGAAGTATTCGGCCCCCACAACAAAATGACGGTGAAAACATTTTGTTTCAGGAGAAGTATTCAGGCGCTGCTGCAAAATGACGGCGAAAACATGTTACAGGAGAAGTATCCACGATCCACAACAAAAGATGGAGAAAAATGTTGTTGTTACAGGAAAAATATTCAGAATCACAACAAATGACGACCAAAACGTGTTCTTACATGAGAGGTATCCAGGCTCCACAACAAATGATGGAGAAAACATGTTGTTACAGGAGGAATGTTCAGAATCCACAGCAAATGATGGCAAAAACATGTTGTTACAGAAGTATCCGGGTTCCACAACAACATGATGGTGAAGACATGTTGTTACAGGAGAAGATATGTTATATACAAAAGGTAGCCTTCAGAGTGGCTTCTGGTGTGAATAAATTTTGGGATTGTAGCTTTACTAGCTAATTCACAGTGTTTTCATAATATATTCAGAACGTACATTACAAAGAGAAATGATGACATTTGGACCTGTACTTTTTTTGTTAATGCACAACGAATTAGAGAATCAAATTCGATGCGTTGATGATCATGTAAGAGACTTTTAGAACTTTGCACTTCAATCATTGCATCATTTTGGGGTTATCACAGATAGCCTACGTCAAATTTCGTTTGAACTAGAAAGTCAGCGTGGTGCCTTGCTTTAGTATGCAAAGGGCAAGGATGGCGTTTGATCTCTCTTATGTTTTTGAAAGTTGTTGGTTCAATATTGTACCTGTTGCGGCCTGAGCGTAAAAGAATACCTTAAAATCCAACCTCTTCATTTCACCACGTTTGGGATCCGTTCTTCAGTGCTTGTTGTACACAGTTTTCAAACATGTTCGTTGACGACTTTCTTTTTCCTCTGTAATCACACGCTTTAAGTTTTCAGTTTGGCATCAGTTTTGATCGTCTTCATTTTCATGGCTCATTTTGACTTCGGCGTTCCTCCATATATATGTGGAAAGGTGCGGGTGTTTTGTTTTGTTTGTTCGTTCGTTGTTTATTTTGAACTGCGGTCAGACTCAGGCGCATCGTTCCAAGACATATCCCAATACAGTTTTTTTTTGTTTGTTTGTTTGTTTTTGTTTTTCTTTCCGTGGCGGTGCTTTGAAGTTTTTAGACTGGCATCAACGTTTCTTGTCCTTATTCTCAATGTTCTTTTTGTTTTTGGTGTTCTTCATATATATGTGGAGGTGTGTGTGTGCGCGCGCGCGCGCGCGTGCTCGTGTGCGTGCTCAGACTCAAACACATCGCTAGATGACATGCTGACATAGCCTTTTTTGTAACAATGATTTGCTTTTTTTTTTTATATAAATTCATTTTGAATATCTGTGGTTTTGAGTTTTGAGAATGACCTGCATTTCTTCGGTGGCTATAGGATTATCATCATACCTTCGCTTCGAGGAAACAGCGTCCATGGCAAGGAACTGACATACCGGCTGGTACAACCATCTCTCTCTCTCTCTCTCTCTCTCTCTCTCTCTCTCTCTCTCTCTGTTTTTTTTCTTCTTTTTTTTTTAAGGCAATCCGTGGGGAGATGAGGTGCGGAATCTCTTCCTCCCTTACCCCCCTCCCCACACTCCCCAATCCCCCGCTTTAAATCGCCCAGTAGCAGGCTAAGAATTCTGAAGTCTTTCGGTCTTCCTCGACTTCCAAGCTTTAGCGCCACACATTTCGTGTGCAGAGGATTTGGAATCATAAGAGCATAGAAGAGGATTGAGTGTCAAAGAAGAGCCGATTGTTTTTTTAATTATTATTTTTTTTCTACCTTGATTATTGACCAGCATTGATTTAATATGAGCCTGTGGTGTGCCGATTCACAATGCTCTTAATCACACAAAATTTGGTTGATTTATTTTCTTTCTCAAATTTTACTTTCATCTGAGACCCCGACTTCACGTTGTGCTGTTCTATGCAGCCATAGGAGTTAGGCCTACGTTCTTCCGAGGAGTCGTAGGCGTTATGTTGTTTTGCGGCGGTATAGGGAGTTATGCTGTTCTGAGATGGTATAGCGAGTTATGTTGTTCTCATATGGCACAGGGAGTTATGTTGTTCTAATATGGCATAGAGAGCTATGTTGTTCTAATTCAGAGGAGATGCCACTCATGACTTTACTTCAGCGGTCAATTAGGGCTTAGGTTAATTTCATTTCCAATAATTCCAATCGGTCATATCTGAATAAACGATTGACAAAACACAAAGAAAGAGAGGAAAAGATAGCAGAAGAGCGAGCTGGTTTCAGGCTGCACCGTAACCAAATTTTTACATCGTACACACTGATGGATGAATACTTACTGCGCAGCACAAAACGTTATGAATTTCAAGTAGGCTGTGACTCAGTTAACTTTGCGGTGCGTTTTACGTAGAAGTGGGTATGACTGGCAAGCCGTATGGCGCTTTGCAAAATGTTTAGTATTCAGTTTTTCTACATATGCACTAAAGAACTTTTTATTGTTTTCATATTGTAAAACTAGGATGTCTTTTCAGTCCACTAGTGTTCTCCTTTTTCATAACTAAATTAGCAGTTGAAATATCCAGAAAGGAAAGCACAAAAGATACATTGTGTCAGGAGCTATTGAAATATTTCTATTGTATTTAGCAGATGATATAATTCACTTGTCCAGCATGGCCTTCGACTTACAAAAAGACGGCTAAATCCATTCAAGGACTAAGATGACCGATTGGGTCTGTTAATCTGTGACCGTGGTCATCTGTCTAAACAAGAAAAATGGCTGTATGGTGGTACAGAATAAAAGTTGTTCATGGCTATAAATATTTCGGAACGATATGCACAAGTTTGAGTTCAAGAAATGCTTGTAATAAATCATAGTGGGAAAGGAGAGAAAGTCGTCATAGAAATCCATAGGTCATTGCAAAAAGCCCATTCTTTTAATGTGTTCCTTTGGAAAACGATTATGACTCAAACAGAACCAATGCTCACATCTGCTGCTGAAATATAGGGTCTTCTAGTCAATAAACAAATGGAAAAAAGCACATTCTTTTGCCAGAAAGCGTTTTTTAAATGTTCTCTTTATTTGTGAGAACACGTGTAAAATGCACGAGTCTTTTAAAACGATAAACAAATGGGGAAAAGTACATTATTTTGCCAAAAAGGGTTTTCTAAATGTTCCCATCCATGCATCCACAACATGTACCCTTTGTTTATAAGAACACATGTTAAATGCATAAGATACTGTTCGAAACTTTTGAGGCTTCATGAAATCAGATTTTGCTGACACAGGTACGACATGATACAAGGGCAGGTGGGGCCTGGGAAAGAAAATTGAGCATATTGTGTACAAATGATTTTATCAGGGAGCTGAGACGGGACTGTGTGGTTTGTCCCATGGTGCAGGGGCATGAACACAGTTTTCTTTCAGAAATCAAAAATCGATTGATTGTGAGCTACAAACTGAGCTGGTATTCTGCCATGGAAAACATTGGAAAATACAACCGGTTTTTGACTAATTCAAACAGAGAAATACACCGAAGTGATTAGAAAAAAAGAAAAAAATAAGTAGCATAGGATACATATAACAAAACTGAGATTAATGATATTCAGATTTAATGCTTATAAGAGGTAGTTGTGTTATGGGACATCCATGGAATCGCCTTGCCCAAAGTGTGGACCTCCCGTTGATGATGAAAAAACCATTCTTCATTTCAGTATAAAACTTTCGAATATATAAGAACAGTTTTTTGCTTTTTTTTCAAACATGATACAGAGAAAAATAAACAAACAAACTGGATATCTCTGGTACACTGTCATCAGAAGACGTAAATATTATATGACAATGATCGAAGTGCAGAACTTACCACATAGGCATAGAGTGACAGCCCTAGAAAAAAAAGAAGGATAAAGGTGTGAGTTATTTTGAAGAGAACGATCAAGTTCTGTCATAGAGTTTGAATGGTTGAGCTGTCCTAGATAAGTTTTGTTTGTTTTACTTTCTTTCTTCTAGATTAAAAAGCGCATGCTCCAAATATTCCATTTAGAGCTGATCTGGTTTGTAATCATAAGTCTCTCTATCATTAGTATGTGTCTATGACTACTATTACACACAGACATATTATTTTCTCCATGTGCTAGATTATTAACACATTTGTAGTCGCTTTAATATTGTTTGTTGCCACACCCTCCCTCTTGTCATACAACATCTTTTGGCAATGACAATACAATTCCAAAGTATGAAAATATCACTCTCTCTCACCCTCTCGCTCCCTCCCTCCCCCCCCCCCCCCCTCTCTCTCTCTCTCTCTCTCTCTCTCTCTCTCTCTCTCTCTCTCATTCTCTTCATTCTCTTCGTCCTCAATTAGACCCGTTCTCAGAATTTCTCTTTCGCGTAAGGAATTGGCGGAGTCTGGCCCAGCAGGCTGGGTGAGGACAAACTCCACAAGTAAAGCCAGCAGGCCAACCCCAATGCCGATAAAGAGGATGTAAAAAGCAGCCTGCACGTCCATAATGGATACTGAGGTGTTGGAAGCAGTGGTGACTCTGGCGGCACAAGAGCGACTGGTGGGCCACCATTTCTTCCGCAGGTTCACCAGCTGCCCGTTCTCGTGCATTAGCAGTACTCTGTAAATGAAACAGTGTGTAAACGAAACAGTGTCGTGTGTTTGCATGTTTATCTGTCTGTCTTTCTGTTTGTTTGCCTATCTGTCTGTCTGTGTCTGTCTGTCTGTCTGTTTGTCTATCAATCAATCAATCAATCAATCAATCAATCAGTCAGTCTATCTATCTATCGCTCCATCTTTCTCCCTCTCTCGGCTTATTTAGACCTGTCTGTCTATCTATCTGTCTTATCAATCAATCTATCTATCTATCTATCTATCTATCTATCTATCTATCTATCTGTCTCCCTGTCTGTCTGTCTATCTATCTATCTTTATGCGATGTTCACCGTTGGTCACAACCAAAGCCATCGCCTTCACTACCAAAGTCATCACCGTAACTATTACCATCAACCGTAATTATAATCATAACTACGATCATTGCTCCACTGTCGCTCACAGTATGAGCATAAAGGGGTGGGGTGGGGATGTCTCCATTGCGTTTATGTAAGCCGTAACGACAATGATCATGACAACAGCAACAGACATCAATAATGATAATTATTATATATGTATGTGTGTCTCATCATCATCATCACCACCACCACCACCACCACACCACCACCACCACCACCACCACCACCATCATCATCATCATCATCATCATCATCATTATCGCCGTCGTCATCATCATCATTATTCTTACTATTATTTAATTATTTTAACCTTCACGCATCTGTTGGTTCGTCTGTTTGTTAGCAAAATGATTGGCAGAGAAACGACACGTGACACAAGGTCAAGCCCATTAACTTTTGACGTAAATCTGGGTCAAAGAGCTTGTTTCTCCCGGTTTCCTGATCATTGCAAGAATAGATATTCTTCGACATTTGAAAGAGAAAAAAAAAAAAGAAAACATGCATTTTATATCCATGATTAAAAAAAAATCCAAGCTTATTTTAATTTGTGCGAAGTTGTGAGATAGGAATGCGATGTGAATGAAAATCCGGCTCTAATGAGCAAAATAACACTCATTAGAGTGGCTGAGGGATGGAGGTGGGGTGGGAATAGGGCGCTGGGGATTTTGGTGCCGGTGAAAACAGATCTCGGGTTTGAATGACATTTGGAGGATTGTTTGACCTTGGTGGTGGTGTATGCCCTCCCTACGGGAAAACAGAACTCAGGAAGATTGTCTGCCCGAACAGAATGCTGTGCTTGTTTCACAGCGCTCGATTTGACTGAATTCCTCAAACGGCATTCATTCGAACTGCGCCGCTCCAGATCGCTCTTCTGTCTGTCTGTCTGTCTGTCTGTCTGTCTGTCTCTCTCTCTCTCTCTCTCTCTCTCTCTCTCTCTCTCTCTCTCTCTCTCTCTCTCTCTCTCTCTCTCTGTACAGGGCACACTGTCTGGGAGTACGCGGGTTCTGGGGTGGAGATGGCAGACCTGGTAGGGCTCTTTGTGGTCGGCTGGGCTATAAACAATCTGAACTGAGTGGGGATGGTCCGAGCGTCTGTGTCGCAGTCGTATACCATCAACTCAACGGTGACATCAACAATCATCAAAAAACAGCAGCAGATCATCACATCATCATCATCATCATCATCATCATCATCATGTTCAGTTTGCCCTAAGCGCCAGTTTAAACCCTTTTGACAGATTATTAAAGTAAACGCCATACTGAAACACATGCCAAAACATTCAGTGCGGCAGGCGCGCCTCAATACTAGTATACAACATGAGTACTCGCAGACTTTCTCCGACCTCAGATCGGACGAGATTACTCTGAAACTGGAGACGTTTATATTAATTTAACTTTAAGGGTTGTCCCGCCTTCTCCCCCTCCTTCTCCTTCTCCAGTCCCTCTTTGCTTGTCTTTCTTACTCACTCGCCCCCTCTCCCCCCAAACTACGTCACACACAGACACTCGGTTCACATAATTATGCTATCTCGACTGGGTATTATCTTTTCTTTGTATACCTTGTCCTGAGCATTCTTTTAAGTAATGAATTCACTTCTTGCAGTTTTGTGGCCTTTATTGTTCATGGTCACTCTGATTGTTGTGATGATGCCAAATGCTGTGTCCATATAAGATCCATTTTCGGACACACACACACACACACACACACACATGCACATGCACGCACGCACGCATGTACGTGTGCATGCACACACACACATGCTCACACAAGCTTGCGTGCGCGCGTTTGTGTGTATATATATATGAGTACGAGCGCGCGTGCATCCGTGCATTCATGAGTGCATATGTGCGTAAGTGCGCGCATGTACAGGTACATGTATGTGTCACTGGGTGTGTGTACGAACATATGCGTGTGTGTGTGTGTGTGTGTGTGTGTGTGTGTGTGTGTGTGTGTGTGTGTGTGTGAGAGAGAGAGAGAGAGAGAGAGAGAGAGAGAGAGAGAGAGAGATTAAATGTGTGATGTACATGTTTTGTTTCAATTCCCTTTAGTATGTTCAGTTGTATTTCCCCACACCTTAAGATGGGCACAAAAACTCAATTAACCTTCTTTAGATCTTTTCAGAAAGAAAAAAAAAAAAAAAGGCCTACAAACATAGGTCTTACTTTTCACTGAAGACTCGCGTGAACGCCGCCGAATCATTTGGCAAGCCCACTCCATACTCTATAGGCAAGAACGTCTCCTTGATTAACTCCAAGCTGCAGTCCACAGCTTTCCAGCCCTCCAAGGTCACCTTGTCGGACATGAGGGCGTAGTCGCCCTCCATCAGGCGGGCGTGGTGAACTGAAATGTCCGTGGTCAGAAAGTTGGGTTCATCCGCTATCCACTGGGTCACCTTGGACCACATGGTTCTGTACACAGTGGAGTTGGATGACTGGAAACACAGGAAGGAAGGAGAGAGAGAGAGAGAGAGAGAGAGAGAGAGAGAGAGAGAGAGAGAGGGGAGGGAGGAGAGAGAGAGAGAGAAAGAAAGAGGGAAGTGGGAGGTCATTCAGTATAGGCCATGACCCTTTCTGAAAGGGGTACAATACATTGGCAATACACTTTTGAATAAACGATGAATAATTAGAAAATACATAATATGACTTAACAGTGGAGCATTAATCATCCCGATTGCGTGATCCAACACCACCACATTAACCGAGTAGCACAGTGCGTTTTTAAACGTTTTATACAAATGTATGCAAACATCCTTTGATATTGTTGCATTTCGGTTTGGCGTGAGCAACAGAACATTAAACAGACATGGGCAAATCTTGAAAGGCAGGACAGCATAGCAAAAAAAAAAAATGTTGTTCATCATTTTTGGCATTCTTACACAACGGGTGTATTGTATCGTCTTCATCAGTATTTTTTTGGTGTACCGATACTTCTGTGCCAGTATACTGACTATTCCAAATCTAATTCTTATCATACAGTTCTTTAAGTGTCTATCAATGTTAAGCAAAAGGTATGCTTCACAATTAAACTAAATGTTCTGTAAAAAGCGTACTTGTCACTGCTGTCAACATGCTCCTCCCATGTTTGCCATCTGTTCTCAATCAACCTTTGACCAAATTCTTTCAAGAAAATGCTGATATGTTCAACGCTTTGGTTTATCCAAACAAATCCAAATCCATTTTGATTTTTTTTTTAAAAATTACAAATGTCCGATGCCCAACATTTCTTACCTCGCAATTTTAAACTAAGCAGTATGTTGTGTGCCTTCCTCATCTATACGCAGAATTTTCAGTCAGTAACTAATGCGACGCATATGAGAGATGATGTACATAGGACGTCGACAAGGAGAAAGAGGAACAGAACACGCGTCTGAGTTGATTGGAGTCGGACAATAGGAGCACTAGAAGACAGACGCAGAGCTGGGTAAAGTAGAAGACAGACGAGAAGAAGGCATAGAGAATGCCTTTGAACATGTTAAAGAGTTGAAGAACAGGAACGGGGAAGACAGATGAGGAAGAGAGAAAATGGAGAAAAGGAATGGGAAAACGCTTTTCAACAGGGTAGAGTTGAAGAATTGGATCGAGGAAGACAGAGGAGGGTAAAAAAAAAAAAAAAAAGGAGACAGATAGGCACAAAATACTTCTGGACAGAACCGGAAGATCATAGCACGGAGAAAATAGAGGGGGGAAGGTTGAAGAGAATGAGAAAGAGTAGAAGCAAAAAAAAAGGAACAGGAAAGGGTGGAATAGTAAGACTGAAGGACAGGAAGCTTGTGCCATGCTGTTCACACCAATTCCACCTGTCGATCTGCTGCTGGAAGAGCTGTTTATCAGTGTCTGTCGCATCTGTCAATCAATGACTTCAAGCGATTATTCCTTGACGGTTGACTGAACAAATATGTCGTACTCAAGGGGAGAACTTGCCACGGTAGTCTCTACATGTAGCTGTATTTATTCAAAAGAAAACACCCACTGTACATTACAAACCTCATTCTTGTTCGACATTAACCTTCCTTCTAACTAAGCGCCAGAAAACAGATAAAAAACTACACAAAGACACCATTTCCATATCGACACTTGATGCGAACTGCTACAAAAATTAATATCAGCTATTTGCTACTCTCAGGATGATTCCATTTTTTTCAAAAAAAAAGTCTGGCAACGGTCCACACTGGTTTCATTTGAGTGTAAAATATTCTGTTTACAATCGTATCAAACTAAACCAGACAGGTGCGTTACAGATGTTGCTAATTTCAAATTCATATTGAATGTCTTATATACATTGTGAAGGTGATCAATTTCTTGCCCGTTCAGCTCCCTCACCCCCCTCCCTCCTCCCCCCCCCCCCCCCCCCCCCCCCCCCCCCCTCTCTCAAACACACACTGCTGCTGCTGCTACTACTGCACCTACTCTTGCTGATGCTGTTGTTGCTACTGTTTCTATAACTATCACTACTATTGCTGCTGCTGCTGTTGCTGTTGTTGCTGCTGCTACTGCTATTACTACTACTACTACTACTACTACTACTACTACTACTACTACAACTACGACTGCTATACTATTACTTTTACTACTATCACCGCTACTTCTCCCACTACCTTGACAGTATGGTGGATGGCCGACCCTCCCATGAAGCCTATCCTGAACGAGTCGTGGCGGAGCACGTCGTGCAGGGTGTTGAAGAGGTGGCTGCTCTTGGTGACGGCGAAGAAGGCCACCAGGTTGCCGCTGTAGGTGGCGGCCACCACGATGCTGAACAACCACCAGCAGCTGACCAGCAGTCGGCCCGAGTGAGACTTCGGCAAGCTATGGTTCCTGGTGGCTGGGGAAGAGACAGACACTGGGAATGAAGTTACTGATGGTGGTGGTGGTGGTGGTGGTAATGATGATGATGATGATGATGATGATGATGATGATGATGATGATGATAACGGTGGTGGTGGCAGTGGTGGTGGTGGTGGTGGTAATGGCGGTGGTGGTGATGATGATGATGATGATGATGATGATGATGATGTGGTGGATGGTGGTGGTGGTGGTGGTGGTGATGATGATGATGATGAAGATGATGATGATGATGGTGGTGGTGGTGGTGGTGGTGATATGATGATGATGACAATATGGTGTGTGGTGGCGGTGGTGGTGGTATGATGGTGGTGGTGATGATAATGATGATGATGATGATGATGGTACTGGCAGTGGCAGCAATGGTGGGGGACGAGATGGTTATGGTGATGACGACGACGACGGCGACAACGACGATTATGATGATGACTACTACTACTACTACGACGACGATGATAATGACGATGATGATGACGAATCGATCACTACGAACTTGTCACTTTAATATTAGCAGATAGGTGTATGTCTGTGGAAGACACGGGGCCGGCGAGGAAGGACCGGGGGGTTGCACAGATGGATGGGTGGGGGAAGGGTGGGGAAGGCGCAAGGGGGGGGGGGGGGGGGGGGGGGGGGGGGAGGTAGGAGGGAAAGAGGCTAATAATTTCGGGAGTGTTGTTAAGGGACTGAGAGAGTTCTGTTTGTATATTAGGTTACATGAGAGGATCACAGACAAGTCACACTTTGCGAGCAGAAATTGTGGAAAGAAAAGAACAACGAATAACAACCAGACAAACAAACAAACAAAAACCCGATAGAGAAGGAAAGAAAGAACAACAAATAACAAACAGACAAACAAACAAGCAAAAACCCGGTAGAGAGGGTCAGCGTGTGGTTGTGTATTGTGAAAACTGCATGAGCTGCATAGAGATTGTGAAAAGAAAAGAACGGCAAACAAACAAACAAACAAATAAAAACCCGATAAAGAGGGTCAGCGTGTGATTGTGTACAGTGAAAACTGCATAAGCTGCATTTTTCACTGCACGTGCTACAGGGTCATTAATATACATGAACATACATAGATGGTGCCGGTAGATATCATTGTCTTAAATGAATGGTTCATTCTTCTACACATGTTGTTTTGAAAAAAACAAAAAAAAACAAACAAACAAACAAACAAAAAATTGGTGCCGGTAGATATCATTATTTGTCTTAAATGAATGGTTTATTCTTCTACACATGTTGTTTTGAAAAACAAAACAAACAAACAAAACAAAACACAACAACAGAAGTTGGACAAAGCTGGCTCTAAAACGAATAACTTTTACCACGCATGCTGTTCGGGGGGAAAAAAAAAAAGAAGTTGGACTTAAGTTCTTAAATGAATAAGAAGCTCTTTTGTGTACTTCTATTTTTACCTTTTAAACTTATTTCACCAATCTTTTTCATATTTTCTTTAAAGGAGAGTTCACAAAGGGAATGCACTTACCCTGTGCCAAAAGCGCACCGTAGACCAAGCGGAAGGCGCGGAAGTAGTTTTTGTAACGTTCCCTGATAGCGGTATGACCGCTGGTGGAATAATACGGCGTCCAAGTTTCGATGAATCCCAACACAACAGCGTAAAGGTAACCAGGGAAATGAAAATGCACAGAAGCACCTGTCGTCACACGCACGTACGTAGGCACGCGCACATGCACGCACGTACGCACACACGCACGCACAAATGCACACGGGGCGCGCGCGCACACACATTCACGGACGCACGCACGCGCGCGCGCGCACATACACACACACACACACACACACACACACACACACACACACACACACACACACACACACACACACACACACACACACACACACACACCACAAACCAAAGCATAAGGTTAAGTTCTTCAAAAGATTGAAAAGGATGTTAAAAAAAAAGACTGGAAAAAAATGATAAGAACTGATGACAGGGAAAAAAAAACAACAACAACGAGACAAAGGTAAAAAACACGAGAAAAACACACGCGCGGGCACACACACACACACACACACACACACACACACACACACACACACACACACACACACACACACACACACATTGAAATCAAGTGTCTCCGAAATACCTTGCCTCCTGTCTGCCGATGATAGTCGAATTATGAACCACAAACACAGTTTACGATCAAAAAAAAAGGCAAACCGACAA
>JADBJO010000063.1:409183-411683 GCA_016801955.1 Conus betulinus
ATCCATCCATCCATCCATCCATCTATCTATCTATCTATCCACCTTCTATCTATCTATCTATCTATCTATCTATCTATCTATCTATCTATCTATCTATCTATCTATCTATCTATCTATCTGTCCATAGTATTGCCAGTTAGTAGCTAGGCATAGGGACATTTTCGGTTTACACACACACACACACACACACACACACACACACACACACACACACACACACACACACACACACACACACACACACACACACACACACACACACACACACACACACATACAGACAGATAGCTAGATAAAGATACAGATATAGATAGATTGATGTAATGACACACACACAGATGGAGAGAGAGAGAGAGAGAGAGAGAGAGAGAGAGAGAGAGAGAGAGAGAGAGAGAGAGAGAGATGAACCACTGACCACACCACAATAGCTGTGTTGGAGAGAGAGAGAGAGAGAGAGAGAGAGAGAGAGAGAGAGAGAGAGAGAGAGAGAGAGAGAGAGAGTTCTTTTTACACAAGCATAAACGACACTTCCCCAAAATCGCGTAGCTCTTTTACACAAGCATAAATGATACTCCCCGAAATCACGAAGCTCTTTCCACAAGCATAAACGATACTCCCCGAAATCGCGTAAGTCAATTACACAAGCATAAACGATACTCCCCGAAATCTCGTAGCTCTTTTACACAAGCATAAACGATACTTCCCAAAATCGCGTAGCTCTTTCACACAAGCATTAACGATACTTCCCGAAATCGCGTGGCTCTTTCACATAAGCATAAACGATACTTACCGAAATCGCGTAGCATCTTCACACAAGCATAAACGATATACTTTACGAAGTCACGTAGCACTTTCACACAAGCATAAAACATACTTTCGAAGTCGCGTAGCACTTTACTTCCCGAAGTCGCATAGCACTTTCACATAAGCATAATTTCACACAAGTTAAACGATTCTTTCCAAAGTCGCGTAGCACTTCCGCCCGAGCATAAACGATACTCCCCAAAATCGTGTATATCTTATCGTCCTTGAGACAAAGTGTCTTCAGAAAATAATCATGAAAAGGAGGAGTTTCTTTTACGGGTAGACTGTATACTAAACTTAGTCTTTAAATTACACAGGCGGAAATACGAGGTAAGGTAAGGTAATGTTGCTTATAGCCCAGCCAACCGCAAAGGGCCATATCAGGGCAGTCACCACGTTAACATCAACTCACAAGTCACACACACACACACACACACACACACACACACACACACACACACACACACACACACACACACACACACACACAAACCAACCTTTCACACATCTCTTTAAAATATATCTAAAAAACGTACCAGAAATTTTGTTGAAAATATTTCTTCCATAAAATCAGATGAAAAATCTTAATCTCCTTCAGAAACTCAGAGATCACGTCAGGTGGGACATCTCTGAACAAAATTTTACATGGAGTCTGTGTAAAATGCAAGACAGGCTTACGGGAGGCAGTAAGTAGGGATATTGATCCATAGGGACTAAAAACTGCTTTTAAAAAAATCCCGGGTTTCAAATTCAATACTGTCCCACAATCCAGCGGGTCTGAAGGATAATCCCAGACATGCAAAACAGAATGAATGATAAATTCGGACCTCAGAGCCTTCAGTATCCAGAAAGAAAATGGCGCAAATGTTTTTGAAATCCGTCCTGATGAAACTTCATCACCTTAAATGACAGATTTATGTTTGATAAGGAACGGTGCCGGGGGAAACCTCCCCCCACTGAGTATTCCCGAAGCTAAGGCAGCGAACCTTCAACCCACGGCTGTTTTGCTGTATTTGCTGCTGACTCAGCCCTGATGCTGCCTCCGATGTCGGCTGGGCTATACACATCATGTCGTGACCTTATCTGCCTATGATCTGGAAAGAAGCGCTTCGATATTTGGTGAGAAAACCCGTCTCTCTGAAATCGAGTTGACCGCCTTGGCCACAAAGACATTGTCTCAAGAGGACGAACATGAGCACCTAGTGACCCCCCCCCCTCTCTCTCTCTCTCTCTCTCTCTCTCTGTCCCTGTCTGTCTGTCTGTCTGTCTGTCTGTCTCCCTCTCTCTCTCTCTCTCTCTCTCTCTCTCTCTCTCTCTCTCTCTCTCTCTCTCTCTCTCTCTCCATGGGTCTACCATCTAAGCGTTCGTCATTACACCATTCATTCTTTCTACTCTTGTGGAACAACGGTGATGTAACGATCTAAAAAAAAAAAAAAGTAAACATAATGTAATGCTTTCGATGACAAGCAGTCACACTGCTCAGCGATCAGACGAGCACACCGTGATGCGACCCAGGTTCGATAGTCCCCGGTCCAAGGCGACCCAGACTCAATAGTCCCCCTCTCCCCTTCCCCGGTCCAATACGACTCAGGTTCAACTGTTCCTGGTCCGATGCGATGCAGGTTCAACAGTCCCTGGTCCAGTACGACCCAGATTCAACAGTCCCTGGTCCGATATAACCCAGGTTCAACAGTCC
>JADBJO010000063.1:416683-431683 GCA_016801955.1 Conus betulinus
ACCTGATTACGATTCTAAGAAAAGACCAACCAGTTCTAAGAGAACACCAACATGTAATACTGAAATTGTTGGCTGAAACGTTAATTGCAGTTTTACAATGTTTGATTACTGTATGACACCTTTACGCACAGGATAGTTGGAAAGGTTTAGGTCGATGTTTATCGTTCTGCCCAGTTTGATTGTGAGAGAGCTTACCAACGTTAAAGTATTCACACACACACACACACACACACACACACACACACACACACACACACACACATCGACTCAATGACTGTATCAAACGCAGTTACAGTCACACATATCGAATCATTAACTGTAATCCTTGAGCACAGTCATTGGGCGACTTCATGAGTAGCAGTGAACTTACCATACACGTAGCCAGCGAACTTACCGAATACGTCATCAAAGACAACGATCACGACGTCCCAGTGTGCGTTCTGGATAAGGCTCGTCAGGAGAAGACTGGTGGCCATTTGCATTGTGGACTCTGTCCCTCCCCAACCAGATCGCAAGGTGCCGATCGCTACATCGAGGGGTTGGGCAGAGCCCATAACGCCTCGCCCGCTGGTCGTTGCCGGCCCTGGATCATAGTCCATGAACAGTTTAATCGGAGGATGTTAAAACTTTTGTCCGCGTTGGGATGGGTTTGTTTTGACAAGAAAACAAAGTTCTTATTCCCCCTCCCCCCCGCTCTCTCTCCATGTCAAGAAGCGACCTAAATAATGGAGAGTGAGAATTCCGACCATTTCATCTACCAGTCAAAGAACGTTTACTATTTCTGATGGATGGACGCTGAATAATAGCTAGACATTGACCCTGTTAGATCCGGTTTCCTTACTTTCTTTTACTTTTTTTTTCTTTTTTTTTTTTGTGGGGGGGGTGGGGGGGGGGGGGGGGGGGGGGGGGGGGGGGGAACCTTCCACTCTTAAAGACAAAATTCGTATCGAATTGTATCGAGTACAAAGTGGATTTTATTTGGAAAGAAGTTCGAAAAGTGACAGCTGAAGGTTGTTTTAAACTTAAGTCTTCTTTCTTTTCCATCGCGCGCACGCGCGCGTGTGTGTATGTATGTGTGTATGTATGTGTGTGTGTGTGTGTGTGCGTGCGTGCGTGCTTGAGCGCGCGCGCGCACGCGCGCTTGTGTGTGTGTGTGTATGTGTGTGTACCTGTCATGATATATGTACACATATATGCACCAGTCAGGATCTCTATCTGTCTGTAAGATTTGAAATTCCCATTTTGGTGTTACACGCATGTTTATTGTTTGTAAGTAATTTCAATTTCCAGTGTCACGTTTTGTAACTATAAATATGTATGTCTTAACTTTTAGGGCAGCGGTCACAAATGTAATTTCTCTTGTAACGAGAGATAATAAAGTTTTCTGAATCTGAATCTGAATCTGAAGTCTCTGTCTCTGCCTCTTCTCTCTCTCTCTCTCCAAACTGTTGATGAAGATTATGTAGAAGATGTTTCTGATGCCGAAAGACAAAAAGACAGTCACTAGTAAACACGGACTTCAACACAACGTGAAAGTAAAGAATTTGTCGCAGAAGCACACGTGTGTATGACAGATAACAGATGACAGATGACAGATGGTTGTGATTGTGAAGATTCCTCTGATTTTATGAAGTCAACGACAACAGAGGAGACGACATAATAATAAGAGACGTCATGACATGTTTGGAAGAAATAACAAGGAAAATGGATGGCCGCTTGTGTTCCTTGAAGGAAGAATTGAGAGGCGCCGCGACACGTAATACAGAGGTGGAAAACCGAAGTCTTGGAGGTCCATCGTGACTGCTGCATTGTCGCGTCGCAAATGTTCATACATTTATTTGTGAATCTGATTGTAACTAATGTTCGGTGTTGAAAACTGAATTCGATGCTTTTTCCGTGATCTGGATTCTTCGTCACGATCAACTTTCCTATCATGTGTTGATCATGTTAATTTACGTTTTTTTTTTGTTTATACGCAATCCCTACCCCCCTTCCCCATTTCCCACCTTGTGTGAAAGGGCTTTGTAAAGCTTATCACGATAAAACATTCATTCATTCTGTGTGTGTGTGTGTGTGTGTGTGTGTGTGTGTGTGTGTGTGTGTGTGTGTGTGTGTGTGAGAGAGAGAGAGAGAGAGAGAGAGAGAGAGAGAGAGAAAGAGAGAGCGCGCTTTTTAACCAGACAGTGGATGGGAGAGAGAGAGAGAGGGGGGGGGGGGGGGGGGGGGGGGGGGGGGGGGGAGCACGAGGCTTTTTACAGACGAGAGATAAAGCAATAGACTTCGAGAAGAGTGAAGATCTTTCCTTTCTTTCTCTGACTTCGCTTTGTCAAGCTTAGCCACAATAAATCACTCTCTCTCTCTCTCTCTCTCTCTCTCTCTCTCAAGCTTAACCACAATAAATCATTCTCTCTCATTTTTGCACACACACACAACACACACACACACACACACACACACACACACACACACACACACACACACACACACCACACACCCGCGCGCGCGCGAGAGCGAGAGAGAGAGAGAGAGAGAGAGAGAGAGAGAGAGAGAGAGAGAGAGAGAGAGAGAGAGGAGAGAGAGGGAGAGAGAGAGAGAGAGAGAGAGAGAGAGAGGAGAGAGAGAGAGAGAGAGAAGAGAGAGAGAGAGGGAGGGAGGGAGGGGGGGGGGGGGGCAGATATGTACATAACTTCAAACACCCATGAACACGAGCTCGCTTCCTGCAAATCGATTCACTGCGGCATTCCGCTTGACGGTGACGAACATAAATATGAATCAGCTGTTCTGTTCCTTTGTTTTTGTTATTGCTGTTGTTAGGGTATGCCACTTAATTGTCTTGCTCTTCTTATACTATTGTCTTTTTTTTAAATGCAAGGTTATATACTACACGTACTTTGAACTGATACTGAGAAATTAGACCAAATTCTAATTAAAAAAGAATCGGCATCAGTCTTACGGACCCGATCTGGTTGCTTTTTCAAAAATCAGCAAGAAATATTTTCGACCAACGCTTGGGGCTAAACTAACCCATGTTTACAGTTATCAAAATGTGAACTTTGAAATCACTGAGCATGGAAAAAAAATGAAATCGACATTTATAAGATACTGAAAAATAAAACAACTCGGTTGATTAATTATCTTCATTCAGGAAACAATTTAAAACAATGGCGACATACAGATCAAACGACAACGAACGTTTGTTGATCACGTTCATGAACCTAAAATATTTAACACGAGACAACAATCACCTTTTCATCATTGTGCCAGAACGCACAGTGTTGAGTGGCGATGGCAGTGGCAATGTGAAATAGAAACGAGACGAAATCAATATTGGATTTTCGCTCTCGATAGGTTTTGTCTGTGAGGACAAGATGATGATGATTGAACGCTCTCAAGAGAGAGAGAGAGAGAGAGAGAGAGAGAGCGAGAGAGAGAGAGAATGAACATGTGAGGGTTACCAAACCACAAAGAAATGGCACAAGCACACGAGATTCGCATATAGCCTTCAAACTGCACGCAAGCTGGGAGAGAAAGATAAGATGGGGGTGGGCATGAGGGGTGAAGGAGGGAAGAGAGACGGGGAGGTTAGAGGGATGGAAGGAATAAAAGAGGGAGGGGGACATGGGTGAAGGGGGGAGGGAGGAGGAAGAAGGAAGTGACATTTTTCGGGTGCATATTGTCGTTTTGAGTTTGTCTTCTCACCATTATTGGGTTGGGGCAGAACTGTGAAAGGAGGATATAGACGGCAAGAAAAGACAGCATGCGGACAGCGCAGCATGTCTGCTTCCAGACAGGTCGCACCTTCGTCGTCTTCTTTTTTTTTCCTTCTGAAATGAAGAAGCACAAGCCTCCCCAAAGTTTCTCTGAATTGAAAACATCTAAGATTGGACGAAAACATTACCAACACATTTCTCCCAATTCGTTTACAGAGCGTTTGATTGAAAGAAATCAGTTTTGTACTCCTAGTTCTCATAGAACAGGGGAGTACTTTACAATGGGAACGAAGAAATGCCGTCTGTGTGTGTCTGTCGGAGGTCAAAATGTGCTCGACTCGCTCCAGACAAAATTCTACGCCGATCTTCCTGATAATTTGTAGGTATGTTCATTACTGGTCACGGATGATGCCCGACATTTTATTTCACCGGAATACCCGTTACTAGCGGCTAAAACAGCCTCGAACGGTTTTTCTTCTTTATGGGATATATCAGAAAGTACTTGGCCGATATGTTATCGTAGTGACGAAATACATTATGACGCATGTTTGATTGTGACATTTTTTCTTTTACGCGCGTATTCAAGATAACTGGGAGTACGTTTATATGCTTTGCATCTTGTTGTTTGTACTGGAACGTTGAATGTTATTTGGGGTTGATGTACAGCTTTGAAAGAAGTTGTGCGGGCTAATTCGGACTTTACTCATATATTCATAGAATACATTCATTAAAGAACTTCAGTTCAAGAGAGTGCAGCTAATGCAGATTTCAGGATCCACGTGGACTAATCTTTTAGTTTGTAAATACTAAACAAAGATGTCAATGTAATGGAACTAGCAGAAGTGAAGAACGTAGACGTATATTTCGTGGAAGGTGAATCAGGTGCACGGAAGAGTAATTTTCTGGCATAAAAATCCAAGAAGCGTTCGCAAATCTGATGCACTTGCCTTAGTCTTGTTTTATTTAAGATTTGCAGATGTTCAAGGAACATCATCATCAGTTACAATGCTCCAGACTCAACGACTAACACTTTTCTTTTAAAACAGGTAGCTTCAGCTTTGAAAACAGAAAGAAAATGAGTAGTCGTGTTAGGACTTTTAGGACGTGTTGTTACGAATTTTTGCAGGGTATCGTCACCATGATAACTCACTGAATTTTGTCAAAAAATCATCAGCATCCAAACTCTGATAAACAAACAAACAAACAAACAAAAAACCGGTTTGTTGTCCCATACACATTAGGTCATCGTACAAGCTCTCTCATACATACTGCATTGCAGTCAACCAAACACTCTCGACTCGCCATGCCAGTGCCACTTGCCCTACCCATAGAGGCGGTGAATCCATTCACCCAGAATAGTGTACATATTCTGCAGGGAAACAAACGCTGCATGCTTTCAGGATCACGTGATTCGTATGAACTGTATAATGTCCTCACAAAAGAAGTTGAGATTACCCCCTTTGTTTTACCTTCTATACATTCTAAGTGGGATTTCTCCCGTGCTGCTCATTCCGGCTGTCCAATGCATAACCACACCCAGGCATGTCCAGTGGCAGCTCTATCACTGCGCGCAGCAGCCTACAGGGAGCCGTCAATATCAGGGTCGTCATGGGGAAACCACAACAGAGGGCCCTGCTTCGCTGCCCAGTCACTTCTGACTGCTGCCCAGTCACTTCTGACTGCTGCCCAGTCACTTTTCATGCGTTCTGTAGTAGCGTCCGTTGCGATCCAGCATCCGCTGGATGTCTCCTGCCAAACCTCTCACCAACGGCACCGATTGTTTGGTCCTGAAGCTGCCACCGCGTCCAATCAATAACAAATCTCATTAGCTCTGACAATATCGAAGACTTCGACGAGAACTCGCGAAAGTGTTTGACGTTGAAAGGAAATCGCAACCCAAGTTACCACGAAAGCAGAGCATAACGGACCACGCCGGATTTTTGAGACTTAAAGAAAAATGATGAGCATTCAGGATGAGGATGATGAAGAAGATGTGATGAAGTTCCATTCTGGTCTCAGATGTTATCACCGGGCTGTAGTCTACATTCATTTAATGATAAGTATGCGGACGTCAGTCAGGCCCGAGAGATGCGGGCACCTGCAGTGTTGTTCATGAAATTTGAGCAACACACTTAGAGACGCATCTATTGAGTGGAAGAGACCGTGGGGGTTCCGATCGTTCCATCTGAATCTATTGGATACTCAGCTCTTGAGAAAGAACCGAACGGGGCGGACACACCACACACACACACACACACACACACACACACACACACACACACACACACACACACACAACACACACGCGCGCGCGCGCACAAATTCCTTTGGTGAGACTCAAACTGTAGGGCGTACAATCTTTGCTCGAAACCCACGACCGCTCAGCCCGCAAGTTCCCGAATCTTAGTCCCTGCACCACGACGGTCCGAGTCACACAAGAATTTTGCGCAATCCTTAAACACATTTACAAAGTGAACCCATAGTTCAGCCTTAACAGACACAACGTTTGTCGGACGAAGTTTATCGAAAGCTGGAAGGTCAGATTCAAAGTAACTCTATGGATAAAACACACACACACACACACACACACACACACACACACACACAAGATCGTCGGTTGTTGAGTAATCATGTGGGCTGTACCCTCCGGCTGTCACGAGAGAGCTGTTATAGACGAGCGAAACTGATGTAAAATTCCAGATCCCAGCTGTTAATGGACAGATAACTAGAATTAAAAAAAAACAAAAACAAAGCAAAACGAAGCAGAACACAACAAAAAGCAAAACAATTCGGTGACAGTTTTCAAACGTCATTGACAGAAGAAGACAATGGAATGTTGCGGATGAATGGGAGGCGGGAAAAGGGGGAGGAAGGTCTGATGTCAGTTTCACACATAGGCAAACACATGCACTGGTGCACGCACACATACACACATAAAAACATACGCACACACAAAATATGTGAAACCTCAGTTTGGAAAACGAGAAAGACACAGAAAAGCAGACAGACAGACAGACAGACGGACAGAGACAGAGAGACAGAGAGAGAGAGAGAGAGAGATGAGAGAGAGAGAGAGAGAGAGAGAGAGAGAGAGGGTGCGGGGGAGGGAGGGAGGGAGCGGAGGGAATGGGGCGAACACACACACACACACACACACACACACACACACACACACACACAGAGGGGGGCCCTTCAGGGACCCTATGCGATTGTCGCCGTTGGTTTCGTAATCGCACGACTGATTTTACCTCTCCAGTAATTACTTACTCATGATCAAAACCACGCCATACACATTCGCGCGCGCGGCTCTCGTTCACAACTCAAGTGTACTCGCGCGTGTCAATAATAACAGCAACTGCAGTAGCCCATGCCAGGTAGAAGGAGCTGGAAGTCTGATAACCTTTCTGGTTTAATGTAAGAGTCAGACATCTTTTCGGTCGAAGTGTCGACATGAGGCCCTTTTCACTGCAGACTTTGTTGTTATTCATTCCCGTCTTTTAGTCTCATGCTGTTGCATGTGTGGTGAAGAGTATGTGGACTGTACATAGTCTTGCCACGCAAAGGCGCCTCTTGGACGAAACCGAAACTGAAAAAAAAAAAACAAAAAAAAAACATGATTGAAGTTTCAAGTCAAGCCGCGGACAAATAATCCGGGGATCGTTCAGTCAGCATCACTTTAATTTAGTGTGTGTGTGTGTGTGTGTGTGTGTGTGTGTGTAAATTCTGGATGCAATTTTATTTAAGTATTGTTCAGCCAGCACTATTACTTGCAACCGAATGTCCTTCACCTACACACACACACACACACACACACACACACACACACACACACACACACACACATCTATCTATCTACATATATAAATGAAAAAAAATCTAAATATGTGGATTTTCCCCTCCCCCCTCCAACTACGCAAAAGCACGAATGCTCTGCAGTTGCAGCGACCACCACTACAAAACGTGAACGGATAACAATAGATCGCGGGTTAAATGAAGTTATTATTATCATTATTATTGTTGTTATTTCATTATCATTATCATTTTTTTATCATCATAATCATCATATTATTTTTATTATTATTTTCATTATCATAACTATCATCATCATCATTATTATCATCATTATCATTAATATTGTTATTGTTATTATTTATATCATCGGCATTATCATCATCACCATTATTTATATCATCGGCATTATCATCATCACCATCATTATTATTAATATTATGATTATTATTATTACTATTATTATTATCATCATCATCATCATTATCAACATCATCATTCTTTATTATTTGTCGTTCTCTTCGGAATGGCATAATATTCTTATGGCCTTGAAGACATATTCCAGATATAGTAGTCAAGTTCTCCTTCCCTGCATCCTCTCCTTACCCCCCCCCCCCCCCCCCCCCCCCCCCCCCCTTTCTTTCGCGTATTTCGCTCCCATCATCTCTTCCCTTCCACAGTTCCAACCCTTCTTTCTCTCCCAGGTAAGCATTCTCATCACTCTGAGTGCATAAGGAGAGGGTGAGACGGGGGTGGTGGGTGGGTGAAACAGGAACGGGTGTGTGTGTGTGTGTGTGTGTGTGTGTGTGTGTGTGTGACTTAAATTGTCGCGAGAACCCGAAAGGGTCTACAGGCTCCACCTGGTAGTAGCAAATAAATTATCCAATACAAATCTTTGTTTATGCTTAAACTATACTTTGCATGAGCCCGTGTACTGTGCCGTTATTGTCTTTGCATATTCACGGGATGTGTTATGTCATACGATGATTTGTATGTCGACATTGAAGAGTATCCCTCTTCGGTATTGTTTACGTAAGGTTGGGATGGCACATCTTGTCGCACATTCAAAACATCATAGAAAAGGAGAACTATCTCTGTCCGGTACAGCTAATGGACCGGATTTGAAATGGATAGACGGTAATTGTTTTATAATGTCTTCGCGAGCAGAAGTCATATGTAAACTAAGCCTGAATGCAAAAGAGTGTCTATGACATAGCTGATGCGATTAACTGATTTCTAAGAGTGTCCATGGTCGGACAGCGAAACACAAACTAAACATCACTTTCACATACTTCCTCACACAGTGGAGTAACAAAACAAGCTCAGGCTCTGTACACTCTCTTATAATAAGTGTGAGGAAAAAAGAAGAAGAAGAAGAAGAAGGAAGAAAGAAGAAAAGAAGAAGAAGAAGAGAAGAAGAAGAAGAAGAAGAAGAAGAGAGAGAGAGAGAGAGAGAGAGAGAGAGAGAGAGAGAGAGAGAGAGAGAGAGAGAGAATACACGTACTGTATTCAGGTTTAGGCCTGTGCCCCAAACTGAAGCGGTTTGTCATAATGTAAAAGTCACATATCTGGATCATTTTGAACAATTTAGTAGTAGGGGAACACAAGTGTAGGCTAAAAATTCTTCCGTCTTTTTTTTTAAAATGACTTGGCAAAAATTTACATAGAAATTTTTAAAAAAAGGAAAAGGATCAAAAGGACATCTGGATCATTTGATGGAATGAACAGCTAGCATTCGTTACATATAACCAGAAATAGACTACATCCATGCATGCGGGGGCAAAACAAACTCTTTGGAGGAGGTTATAAATATAACTTTTGCCAAATTTCATGGTTAAACTATTAAAGTCACATCAAATTAATCAACGGAAAGAGGGGAATAACTGGCCTTTGCCCAATCCTAAATCGACTCAGAGAGAGAGAACAATGAAAAAACTAACGATTAAAAAAAAAATTAAACTGAACATCGGCTACAAGCCATGGGTTAAAAAAAAAGGTAAAAAATTGTGGGGATGGTTAAATAGAGAGCTGTATAAATTATACACGTCATATAATAAGAGGTTATTGTAAACATTGATTTTCACTTTTTTTTCATTCGACTGTAAGCAAGCATTATTTGTCCTCAGCATGAAAAATGTATACCGACAACTGGTTATTAGGTTGCATATGGACTCCAAGGAGAAAGTACAGACTTTTGGGGGGAAATTTTTCATGTAGATCTGAACACATAGGATATTTCCATGAGTAATATTTCTCATTATCTGATTCATCATGACAAAACGGACAATGCTATAGAAGATAGGTTAATTTTTCTTCGTATCTGTTTATGGAATAGTAAACGCAATCTCGCTTAAGACAGTGCAACCGTTTAAGAATGATTATGTCTCAGCGCCGAATATGTGCATGTCCCGAAGACCGCTTAAAATTACGTCTCATCATATCATACATTCTTAATTAAATAGGCACAACGATTAGTCTTTGCTTAAAACTTACCGTGAACTGTTTTTTACATCGCCTACACTTTGTTGTCGCCAAATCAATTGTAAGCCTGTTTCACATTAAAAAAAAAATCCTTTACTTTTCAAAATTTTTTGTAAGTGCACAGTCCTGAATTAGGTAAGACACTCATATGACAAACAAAAATTGAATCTTAAGCCACGGGGATTATTTTAAAGTTTGAACTGAATGACTTTATCCTTGGACCCGGACCAAAAACATAAATTCTTTGGAGGAGCTCATGAAAATAACTTTTGGTGGATTCATGGTAGATCTATTAAAGTCTCTGACTTCAGACTACAAAACAACGGCCTTTGTCCAGCCCTGAATCGACACAAGAAGGGGAAAACGAACGAAGGAACAAACAAAAATATTTTCATTGAACATCGACCCACACGACACAATTACAAAAAAAAAAAAAGAAAGAAAGAAAAAAAAAAGAAAGAAAGAAAGAAAGAAAGAAGGAGGAGAAAATGGGGGAGGATTGATGTGGGAGTGGTTGGGTAGGGAGATGTATGTAATATGCACATCTTGTATAAGAGTTTCTTTCAAACATTTACACAACTGAAAGCAAGCATTTATCCTCACTGCACGGAAAATGTATTTTGATGACTGATTATTATGTTGTAGAATGCGTAATGTAAACCAGGGACTCAAGAAAAAAGAGTATAGACTTTGGGTGCAATTTTTTTTTTTTTTTTTTTTTTTTACATGGATGGGAACATATAACACACCTCAATAAGCTAGGTTTCTCATTAGCTAGTTCATCCTGGCAAAACAGACAATGTTCTGGAAGATCAATGTCATTAACACAAAACTGCTTCCGAAAAACTGACAAATTTGATGGGCATTTTTCTAAATTTCAGCTTTGTAAAAATGACAGCTAGCAGACAGTATGATGAAATTTACAGAGTGCTATCTGTTTGACGACGGTCCACGACGTAAAATGTTACAATGTTTCATAATAAGGGATAATCTGTTGCGGGCATCATGTGTGTACTGTTAGTTTCCTGGTCTGGAAACAGCAGAGACTTTTTTTTTCTCTCTCTCAAGCGCAAGTAGATATGTTGCACGATTTGTTCTTGTGTTCCTTGTGTGAGATGCAGAGAAGCCATTTGAAAATGTTGCAATAAAATACTTGAAATCGTTGATCTTACTAATCAGCATTCCCATTCACAAAGTCAAATTTCGCTCATAATTCGGAGTGTGTTCTTCTCATGGAGACTGGTGATCTTGCTGTTTTAAGTTATATTCAGTTTCATTCTCGCCTCAAATTAATTGCAGATAACGTGACTGAAGTGACGAAGCGTGCAAAGCTGTGATCATTCAATCACACTCCACAGGTCGTCATCGTTGTTTGTACAGGAAGCTCATAAGGGTGCTGTCACACGTGCTGAGCCAGCCATTCATTGATCACCTCATATCCATCAATATTCATGTATCAGACCAGTGACATCTCGTCTCGTTATGCACGACTTGCCCGTTGGTTGCCTCTATCGTAGTTGCCACCTACTGAGTCCATGAAGAGATTCACTGAAACACGCAGCACAGAAACTGAGGAAACTGGTGGTGATGGTGATGGTGTGATGGTGGTGTGTGTGTGTGTGTGCAAAGATGTAACTAAATTGTAATGGCTGTAAATCTGCAATTAACACTTCAGCAATAAAAAATATTTTACAAATTTGTAACTTTCTTGCAAAAAAAAAAAAAAAAAATTATAACCACCCCCAAAATGATTGCTTTAGACACTGTTAAAAGGTGGTGTCAAATTTCACTATTTACGAGAGCTGCAACGAGTCACAGTCACCAGGATCAGGCCGTACAATGTCATTTTTACCGCGCAGAGGTAGTACATGATAGATGAATTAATATAATAACATAAATTAAAAAAAAAACTACGCTAGATCATGTATACATGTTACGTCAATATACTAAATCACGTTGATGATACGCATGTTCAATGCAAAAGTGTAAAAATCGCACACAAATACATACACAGCCCGATCCTTTTCTCCTGTTTATTCTTCAGTTATCAAATTACAGATAGCACCTGGCATGCGTAGCGATGGCAAAGCAGACCACGTCATCTACTGCAAATATCAGCAAAGTCGCGTGACCAAGAAAAACGACGATTTCTAGTCTAAAAAGCTCTTGCCTTTATTTCATTGGGTTGTTTGTTTGTTTTTTTGATAGCTTGAAACTTCTGACAGAACCTGTCCGCTTATTCCATGTCAACCAGACTGCTGCACGCTCCAAATTGATCCTTGTTTTAGAGGCTAATTAAGTAAACTGAAATAATGATCGAACGAAACAGCATAACAAACAACTTATCTTTCCAAGAGTGCTCCGACTTTTCCTGGTCCGCTACTGGTAGTAAGCGTCCAATGACGTTTTCCGCCGTTCACCATGTTGCCATTGTCGGCCACTTTGAAACGATCGCGATTCGACCACAGCTGGATCTAAATCCAAAAACTGTATATGCGGCAGGCATCCAAACATGAGACAAAGTTGAAATGAACAATTCAAGCGTAGAGAAGGGTGATATTATAAACAGTAGGGTCAAAACTGCAGTCAGACAAAGATCAAACTCTGACATTCCACCCCCCCACCCCCACCCCCTCCCCCTTCCTCCAAAATTCTTTATTGTCTGTTTACGCTTCCATCCTAATCAATAGGCCTACTTGGCTAGGCCTAACAAAGAGCATAACTTCTTCTGTAGTCTGACGTCAAATTTTACGTGCTGGTCAGCATTGGTGGGTTTGTGCTATAAACTAGTGGCGTCGCGAGTTAATGGATTTAATTAGTAGGATTTGCGCAATTTTTTTGTTGATGGCGATGGCATTTTGGTACTTCGCTGGTACCCTGTACATGGAATCCCAGTTTCAGCCTTTTCTCCCCAGAAGTGAACACAAGACAGCGGGACTTATTTACCCATGACCGGGGAGTTAGAAAACAGATTAAGTTTCCTCATTATGTTTGTTGGTTCAGATTTTAAAGCAACATAAAGTTATTTCATAAGATGACGTATACTCAGACAGCTTTATGATGAATAAAGTTTCTTTAGAGTATGCCAGAATCACCCCCCCCCCCCCCCCCCCAAAAAAAAAAAAAAAAAATGCAAGAGAGGTGATAGTAGGCATACTAGGCCTATTACATCATTCTCTAACTTTCTTAAATGTTCCGAATAATTCACTGCCTATGAAACATCTTGGTTCATGCGCTGAACTTTCTAAAAAGTTCCATTCATTTTGATTGGCTGCATTACATCGTGAGTCTAAAACTTTCTAGAATGTTCCATGTTTGTTGACTGGCTGGCCTACATATATTTTTCTCAAAAACTCAATAAACTAGGCCAATAGGTAATCAGAGTTTCTGTGTTTTGTTAAGAGTTGAAAGACACTTCCGTTTTTGGACTGTCGTAGTAGTAAAACGAAACCTGATTTGTGAATGGTTTGAGAGAACAAAAGAACTTAACCTGACACCAGAGTCGATACTGTATGAATCTGATTTAACAACGCATTAGAAGCAGCTCTTGTGCATCACCTCAGTCAGCATTCAACGTCAACTGAAGTGTCACAGAACAAGTATTTCATTCTTTGTTGTACATGGACGGTGAGTTTACGGACATTGGGCATTTGTTGACATACCCTGGGCCAAGCAAGCCAAGCCATGGATCCAAACCTCCTTGGAGTTCTATGCAGTCGTGCTTGAGGCTTTTAAGTACCCATTCATCGTCTGTTGCCATTGAGAAGGGACTAGGCCTATATGCGGCTTGTTGTGGAGAGGTTATAGATACGACGAACATGTAAAAATGCAGTAGTTTCCATAAAAAAATTTACAAAGTAAAAAATGTCACATCGTTGCATTGTTTATACATAATCCATGGAAAATATTTATTTATACATTATGCACAAAAAGTGTAACAGATTGTTTGCTTTTTTCCCGTAAGGAATGCGACATCAGCGTTCATCAGAGTTGATAGCTTTCAACAATAAAGATTAAGGCGCAGCACCATCTTGAAAATATACAGGCTGACAGCCCCCGAAAAAAGAAAAATCTAAATGGAGTCGACAGTTTGTAAGATTTCGATCATTCGAGGGCAACATGTAAAAGAAAGTTATTAACTGTTGCTGAAGAGTTCAAATCATTGGAATTAATATGATTTATGACTTGTCAACAGCAAAAGATGTGAGTTTCAATATTCCATTGGGTTCAGAAGAATCGATTGATAAACCCGCAACAGTTGTCTCGACAAATAAGTGCAACAGTTGTTACATTTTTTTTTGTCCAGACATAATATTATAGCCTACAATGTTGTGCTTTTTTGTGTGCGTGGAAGTTGCTGTCTTGCTGCATTTTACGTTGTATCAAGACTACATATTACACGTTGACAGGAAAGGCTTCGATCTTGGGTCTTTTTCTCAGTGCTGGTAACCAGCGGAGCAAACCATCGCTGAAAGCTTTAAAGGAGTGGTGATTAGCATACCCATAGTACTTTCATAACACTAAAAGCAACACACAGTCATTGAACAGACACAATAAATTCTAAGGCGCGCGCGCGCACGCGCTCTCTCTCTCTCTCTCTCTCACACACACACACACACACACACACACACACACACACAGGGAGAGAAAGGGAGTGACGAGCGTAATGAGAAGAGAGACAGACAGTCAGAAATAGAGAAACAAACAGACTGATGGACAGAGAGAGAGAGAGACAGACAGGTAGACAGACCGACAGACAGACATGCAGACAGACAGACAATCAGAGACAGACAAACGGGTAGACAGACCGACCGACAGACAGACATGTAGACAGACAGACAATCAAACCGACACGCAGACAGAGAACGTAGGATGAGTAGCCTCCATTATGCATCAGATTGTCGGTGGTGTCGGGCAGTTTTTGTTCGCTTCCTCAATTATTCACCGCCTTTCTTCCAGACTTTAGTCGGCTCTCTCTGTGCGCGTCACAATCAAAACAATGCCCGGAAAATAGACTTCA
>JADBJO010000063.1:436683-439183 GCA_016801955.1 Conus betulinus
TTGCGATAGACGCAGACAAACAAACGGACACACACACACACACACACACACACACACACACACACACACACACAGGCCGTCAGCGTTTTGCTTAACTCGATTATGAATGAGACAATTCATAGACTGCCGGATGCGAAACTCTCTCTCTCTCTCTCTCTAAAAACAATGTAATCCACTTCAACATGACACAAAATAACTAAGCAAAATGCAGGAAGCGTTTTATGTGTATTAAAAAGCGTAATGGCATAATCACTAAAACACAGAGCAGGCTGGTCATCATAAACTTACACCATTTTGCTGAATTTTAAATATTTACTCAGCTTTAACAGAACATTCTTGCCAGCCGAGAATAGTCTGCACAGGTTGTAAACAGATTTCACACTCGTATACTTTCTGGGAATAAAACGTACTCGTAACTCTTCATACTTTGGGGCATTCCATAATGAATGAAATTCGTCTCCAACATCTTGTTTACAATCTTTACAAAAGCGTTCCTCGCGGGCAAGACCAAGTCTTCTTCCTACTTCAATCATGAGTTTGTGTGATTACTACATCGGAATTTAATTAAGGGAAATATATATAGATCAGGTAATTGTTCAATGTAATTTTCACGTTTGAAATCTGTTTTATAATTTCTATAGAATAGGCATTTATTACTTGAATATAATACCCCTATTCCACGAACGTACATAGTTATCTTTCAAAGATAAAGAAATGTTTCTACATAACGATCTTTCGTTAGAAAACTGCTGTGTTTCCCAAATACAATCATAGCCTGTTTTTCTAAAAATGCTTTGTATACACACTTTATCCACCCAGACATATAAATACTTTTTTATACAAGTCATATAAAACACAATATATTTTACTCGAATATTTATCGTTTGAGTTGCTAGTGAGATCCAGAATCGGATCATTCGGGTTTTAATTTGCACAGACAACGGATAAATCCCAAGTTCCCCATATAATAACTCTGTCATGGTACTGCGATTAAGGTGGAGTAAATGCTTTAAGAACTTAAGCTGCAAGCTTTCTATGATTTTGATATCTCATCATAACCCCATATTTCACAGCCATATAATAGCACAGGTAAAACCATCTTTTCAAATAGATCTAAAACAATATTCACGGGTAATTTTTGATTTCGAGCGACTTGGAGTAATGAAAACATTGCACTTTGTGCTTGATCATGCCTATGTTTTTTTTTTTTACATTTATGAAATTTACCAGATCTACTAAAACAGATTCCCAAATATTTGAAACTATCTACTATTTCAATGACTTTGTTACCAAATTTAAACACGTGTTTATTATTCTTACGTCCATTGAATATCACAACTTTAGTTTTCTGTACATTAACAGTTAGTTTCCATCCAGTACAATACTCTTTAAACGCAGTAAGAGCTTTTTGCAAAGCATTACATGAGGTAGCAAGCAAAACAGTGTCATCAGCATACAAAAGCAAAAATAAACAAAGATAACTGCTTAAGTCTGCATCAGGAAGATCTAAATCAATATTTAACGAAGTACAATTGTGATCAGAAAAATATTGTTCGAGGTCATTCAAAAACAAAAAAAAAAAAGAACCGGAGACAAAATTTTCTCCTTGCCGCACACCTCTATAACTACTAAAATAATCAGATTTGTTACCGCTTATGAAAACACACGATTTGATTTGATGATACATGTTTATAATCACCTGGAGAATCTTACCATTCACTCCTTGCTTTACAAGTTTTTGCCATAGTCCTAATCTCCACACAGAATCAAAAGCCTTCCTAAAGTCAACAAAAGCACAAAAAACAATTTTTTTTTTTTTTAGCAGCGCAAATATCTACAAGGCTTTTCAAAAAACAAATAAATGATCCAATGTGGAATGACCACGACGAAAACCAGCCTGACTTTCAGAAAGCAGCTTATTACTTTCAAGAAAATCAGTTAATCGATTATTCAAAATCGTTGTAAACAATTTACCTACGCAGCTAAGCAGTGTTATTCCACGATAATTGTCACAGTCGTCTTTATTGCCTCTCCCTTTGTAGATTGGTAGAACAAGTCACCCTTCTTCAGGAATCACACCTGAGCTAAGAACTTTATTGAAAAGTTTACGATAAATTGTTGTCATTAAGGGCACGCTGTTCTTAATATATTCGTTTATAATCCTGTCATCACCTGGCTTTTTCCCATTTTTCAATTTCTGCACTGCTGATTCTACATCTACATCCTCGATTGGTCTATTCAAAAACTCGAGATCAAAATTTATATCACATTCAACATCATCTTCCACCCCATCATCATCAACGTGAAGATTCATATTTTTAAAGTGGTCATAAAGTTCATTCAAACCAATAGGACACGACACATTTGGTTTCCTTTTTATTTTTTTTTGCCCAGTACTCTTTTGGTCGCTTTGTCCTTAAACACCTAATCTCTCTTTGTGCCATTCTTTGTTGTGAATTCTTTCTGATTTTCTTAATACCTTCTTATAATCTTTACTTTT
>JADBJO010000063.1:451683-454183 GCA_016801955.1 Conus betulinus
TCTCTCTCTCTCTCTCTCCTACTCTCTCCCTCTCTCTCTGTCCTTCCTCTCTCTCTCTCTCTCTCTCTCTCTCTCTCTCTCTCTCTCTCTCTCTCTCTCTGTGCATGCTTCTAGTCAGCTTTGTTTACTATTAGTAGTGTTTATCAAAGACAGATTGGATTAATAGGCTTTTATGTTAGCCTAAGATCTTTATCGTTGTCAAGTAAAGTTTTCAAGTGTCATGTGTCAAGTGTCTCTCTGCAGTGTGTGTGTGTGTGTGTGGGGGGGGGGGGGGGGGGGGGGGGGGGCAGGGGGGGCAGTCCTGGCATACGGCCAGAACCCCCCCCCCTCCCCCCTTCAATTTTTTAACTTCCCGGGAGTCAATCTGGATCAACATTTCTTGATCGAAAGTAACTCCCCGAGAGTCAGTTTAGGTACGTGCGTATTTTAACTCTACCCCCAGAGTTAAAATACGCACGTACCTAAACTAACTCCCGGGGAGTTACTTTAGATCAAGAAATGTTGATCCAGATTGACTCCCGGGGAGCTAAAAATATAGAAGGGGGGGGGGGGGGGGGTCATACTGGCCTTATGCAAGACTGCCCCCACCCCCCCCCACCCCCCACCCCCGGAAAGAGAGAGGGAGAGAGAGAGAAGGACAGAGAGAGAGAGAGGTAGAGAGAAGGAGAGAGAGAGAGAGGGAGAGAGAGAGAGAGACAGAGGGGGGGGGGGGGGGGGAGTAAAAGAAAGAAAGAAAAACAGACAGACAGAGAGAGGGGGAGTAGGGGGAGACACTAGAGACAGGGACACTGAGATAGATAAACAAATAGACAGGCAGACAGAGAGACAAGCTAAGAGAGAGGCAGAAAGATTAAGAGAGACAGACAGACAAGCAAAAAGGCAGACAGACAAGCAAGGAGAGTGAGAGAGTGAGCGAGACACTGAAAGAAAGTTGGGGGGGGGGGGGGTGTTTGGGGAGAGAGAGAGAGAGGAGGGAGGGAGGGAGGGAGGGAGACAGACAGGCAGACAGAGAGAGGGGGAGTGAGTGAGTGAGGGGGTGTATGTCAAATGTTTATTTCTTATATCATGACTAACACATAAAACTGAATGTTTTGGGGTGGGGGAGTAAATCTAAAACCGGGGGGGGGGGGGGGGGGACGTCTGACGTGGTTTGTTTTAACTCCCGGGGAGTTAAAACTGGCACGTGCTAATAATAACTCCCGGGGAGTTAAAAAGTGGAGGGGAGGGGAGTTAAAATGGATCGTTACACCGGTCACCACCATAACATATACATTTAAAGGCAAAAGAGAGTGACTACTTGGAGACACGTGAGATAAGAAAGTTATGTAACCTAAACTGGATATATCAGAAACTATTGCTGACGATGACTTATTGAACAGAGTGCAGAGGCAAAGACACATAAAAGCAGTCATTTTTTTTGTGACCAAGATCTCACAACAACTGAGTACACTTTTTTGAGAATTGTTCAACTATTGAAAATTTTTTTTTTCCAAATTTTGTACATATGTGTGTGTGTATATGTATGTATGTATGTATGTATGTATGTATGTATGTATGTATGTATCTATCTATCTATCTATCTATATCTATATATATATATATATATATATATATATATATATGTGTGTGTGTGTGTGTGTGTGTGTGTGTGTGTGTGTGTGTGTGTGTGTGTGTGTTGTTTTGTTTTGTTTTTTTTTTTCTGCTTGTCCCTTTTGTCCACTAAAAAAAAAAAATAAATAAAAAAAAAAAGAAAGAAAGAAAAGCCTTCATAGACGGAGCATATGAAACATACATTTACAATACTGAAACTGTATTTTCTTTCATTCACACACAGACCACTTGATTGTGATGTATGAAATTCTTTATTCAGTCCTAGACAAATAAGAAGTTTATAACGTAATTAACGGCACAAATTCTTGGATACAAATTGATTTAACATGTACATCATATGCTAAAAAACACATGTATGTTGTTGACAGTGACTGAATGTGAGAGGAATTTTTGATTGTATCATATGATTTAACATGTGTTCATATATATGTTCATGATGATTTTGCTGAAGGGATTAAAAAGATTTATTTTAAAAGAAAAAAAAAGAAAAGAGATCTCACAACAGTTGACTTACAGTTCACAACATCTTATGACCCAACACGTTATGATCCAGTCATATCCTTGATGATATAAGAAAACGTAATTCCAACAAGATATACGCTACGCCAATCAGTCACGGACCTTTGGAGTCAGAGGAAGGGCCAACAACTCAGAAAACCGGCGAGCATCCGTCAGTCTGAAAAGGCTATGGGTCAATACCGCCAAAGATTTGACATGACCAATAATAATAATCCTGAACTCTTTGGTATCAAGTCATCGACCACACAACAACTACGTGTCGCAGAACATCGTCAAGAAATCGATCGTGAACAACGCAAATTTGTTTCATTGTTGCAACTGTTAGAACGCAAGAGTGCAATAACTTCCTCCCCGTAAGAACTACGGTGGT